>VXBA01001027.1:2529705-2588461 GCA_013399895.1 Serilophus lunatus | reverse complement strand
CCGCGGCGCTCCCGGTGCGGCTCCGGGACAGGGCCCCGAGCGGGGCCGCGGCCTCGCCCCCGCCCGCGGCTCCTCCCGGCTCCTGCCGGGCCGCAGCGGTGCCTTTGCCGCGGTGCCTTTGCCGCCCGCGCTGTCCGTGCGGCCTCCGCTCAGGCCGCGCTGCCCCGGGGGATCCCGATCCCGCTTGTCCGGGCCCCGGTCCCGGTTCTCAGGCCAGGCAGAGCCGCTGGAATAGAACAACCCGCGGTCCGAGCCCTGGGGGAAGGGTTGGGCTTTTTCAGCGGCGTTACCTGGGGTGAGACTTGCCGTGTCAGGGCGCTGCCGGTTCTTCCCTTGCAGGCAGAGGTTATGGATATTTCTAGGCCATGACGTAATGTTAAAAACACTTTTTTTTTTCATCCCTTAAAATAAAATTTTAGTTCAGAAAAACTATTTTATCTCGTTGGAACAGCATTGACTTATGAGGGCCCTTTTTTCCCTGCTTCCACTTGTGGTACATGGCACTGACTCCAGAAGATCCTGGAGAAGATCCTAAGTGCTCTGGAATTATGGTAGCCCACATGACATTCCATGTTTGCAACTCTTCCTTCTTCAGAGCTATTTGGTCTCATATAGCTTGAGTATTTTTGTGTAGTTTCCACATACTTTTCTGTTGTCAGGAGCTGCCAAGTGCAGCAAAAGACAGCTAACCTGGGACAAAAGGACAAGAAATACTCCAATGCACCTACCTTATTAATTTTGGTACTCTAAGCTAAAATTAATTTGTTATATTGCTGCCTAGCTTCAATTTCCATAGCTTCATCCTTTGTACTACTCGTATCACTTGTATCTGAGTCTGTGTTTATTTTGTGCTCAAGTTATAAAGTGGGTTAAAAATGCTCTCACTCCATAGGTGAAAATCCTCCTGAGCTGATGCATTCCCTACATTTGGAAGTTGTACAGCCATCAGCTTCTTAGCTGCTCAGCTTCCTGATCCTGAAGAGACTAGGATTTTTGGTAAGAGCATGACTTTGTTAGTACTTCAAACATTAAGATTTGGTTCTGAGGGGCTCTGCCTCAGAATATCCCGTCTCTGACAAATGACAGCAGGATGCTGGAGAGGTGCCTTGCAGGTGACCACCCTGAGTGCTGGAGTGCCTGGTGCCCTGACCTATCTGTCTTTTGTTCTAGAGCAGGAATGTAAAACCACTTGAGCAGTTGTGGGCACTTAATGAGCTCTTAACTGTAGCTAAATGGGCTGAGGGGCAAGAAAGGGGAGTAGGAAATAAACTCTTGGATTTAATATCCAGGTTTTCAAAATGCTTGTATTGTCCCATAAGGTCCTGAAAGATAAACTGGATACAAAATGTCTAATTCTTCAATGTTGTTACTTTACAGTTACTTTAGCCTGTTCAAAATGAATGAACACCCTAAAAAGAGGAAAAGGAAGACTCTACATCCTTCTCGATACTCAGGTCAGTCTGGAGCTTGAGTTATGGGCACTTTAGTAAAGTTTATCTTTTTTCTCAGAATAATAACTTTATGAGAAGGGATCACATGTGCTAATTGATATGCTAGTACATAAAATTGTAAACTACATAAAATCAGACACAAAGGGTAGGATAAGAAGGATTTAGGAGTGGGTACCAAATACCCACTCTGTGGGCTCCCTTTTTGGGTTCCTCTGAGTCACAGTCACAGACTTGGAAAGGACCCACAAGGATCATCAAGTCCAACTCTTAGCTCTGCACAGGACTAACACTAGGAGTCACAGCATGTGCCTGAGAGTATCATCCAAATGGTTTTTGAACCTTTATCATCCTCAGTACTGTGCCCACTGCTCTGGGTCCTGTCCAGTGCCCAACCACCCTCTCTGGGTGAAGACCCTCTTTCTAATACCCAACCTAAACCTCCCCTGACACAACTTCAGGCCATTCCCTCAGGTCCTGTCACTGGTCCCCACAGAGAAGGGATCAGTGCCAATGCACCTGAACAGTTTTGTTCTGCACTCCCTGCAAATGGGGAAAGTGGCTCAAGCTACAAATGAAGGTAATTCTGCTTACACACAGGAGGAATTTCATAAAAGTTAGGATGGGGGTATCCAGACATGTTCAGCACTGAATGGACTGTGCTCACTGTCCTCAGAGTTGGATCACAAATGTACCTGATTGTATTTGACTCCAAACACCAGGGCAACAGCTGGAAGGCGTGAGTTACAACAGGAATGTTGTCAGCACAGAATTCTCTCAAAACAAGTAAAAATGTGAAGAGAATTTTGACGAACATGAAATAGGTCTGTAGTTACATCAATGTATTTGTATTTAAACTTACTATTTTGTTTGATTGGTTTGATTTAGATTCTTCAGGTGCGAGCAGATACATAGACAACAGTGGAATTTTTTCTGACCACTGCTATAGTGTCTGTTCTATGAGACAGCCAGATACAAACAGAGGTAAGACTGCATTTTGGAGTCTGGTTCTGCAATTGCTTAGTGTGTCATGCTCCTATTCATAGAAGCAAACAGAACACACAACACATAGTGGGTGATTTCTGAGCATCGTTGTGATCTGATAGTCCTTAGACTGGTGGAAGGTTGTTTAGTTGTTATAACTGAAATACAGTTTTCAAAGTAGAAACAATGACAACAGAAAGATTTTTCAATTTTACATTTATAGTGGTTGTTAAACTACTTCAAATATCCACTAGCTAGGTAACGTTAAAGCTGATGAGTTCAGATGGAATTCACCAACAGTTGCATTGAATTGTACTTGTGGAAAACAAAATGCCTTTTTATTAAACATCCAGTAGTGGATGGAAAGTTCAGCAGAGCAAATTTGATGGTGGATTTTTATTATATTTATTTTTCTTTTCATTCTAATAACTCACCCAGCAAGTCTCCAGAAGTCATAAAAAGTATTCTATTTTAAAATACAACGTCCAGAAATATTTAAGAATTTTTTTTTTTCAATTGTGTCTTTTAAATGTAAAGTTTCATTTAAGGATTTTAAGTTTTCTCCAATTCTAATCAGTTGACTATCTTTAAACTTTAAAGACAGAGTGGCCACCTTTGAATTCTTTTTTTTCCCTGCATGTATGGAAATAATTTCTAAGGTATTTATTGTTACATTTTTTAATGTGTGTTATAATGTGCTTAGTATCTTAAAATATATTTTTGGAACTAGAATGGCTAAATAGTAAATAAGATGCACGACTAAATCCAGGAACCATGACAATGATGTGAAGAAATGATGATGAGAAAATCCTTCTCTTACCTTTGCAGGTAGATTCCACAGTCCTGTGCAGAGCCTGGACACGGATGACGACGGGAGTCCGGTGCATGCTGGGAGTTCTCACTGGAGTGGGGCACATTCAAACGTGGGGCTGCACTGCACAGAGCCTAAAAAGAAGGATAAAGGTAAAGGTCAGTGTGTTTGCAGCTGAGGTGCACAGCTGGCTTTTAATGTAACTGCTTTGCTTTGACAGAAGAGGTGAAGCGTTTGTAATTTCTGGTATTTCTTTGTTAGCTGAATATACAGTATAGTCTGGATGGGGAAAAATAACTGCTTTTTCCATTTATAAGCTGCTGCAGCTGACTGAAAAGTTAAATATGGACTCAGGTGTTTTGTGGTGGGTTTTTTTCAACCTTTTACTATGCCTTTCCTTCTGCAGATAAAGGTACTAACAATGGAATGTGCAGAGACTTATGTGACTCACCCATATTCAGTGACAGCCCTATGGAAGAAGAGAAGCCTCTAGATATCCAGACTGTAGAAATTTCTACAACAGAAGTGAATGCTGTAGAAGTTCATGACATAGAAACACAGACTGTGTCACCTGAGAAGCTGGAAGCTGAGGACCTGGAGGAAATCCCTCTGGAGACCTGTAAAATCTTTGAGAAGAACCAGGCTTTGAACATCACAGCTCAACAGAAGTGGCCCTTGCTGAGAGCCAACAGCAGCGGCTTGTACAAGTGTGAGCTCTGTGAGTTCAACAGCAAGTACTTCTCTGATTTAAAGCAGCACATGATCCTGAAGCATAAGACATGCACGGACACCCACATCTGTAAGGTCTGTAAAGAGAGCTTCTCCAGCAAAGTGCAGCTCATTGAACACGTCAAGCTACACGAGGAGGATCCCTACATCTGTAAATACTGCGACTACAAAACGGTGATCTTTGAGAACCTGAGTCAGCACATAGCAGACACTCACTTCAACGACCACCTTTACTGGTGTGAGCAGTGTGACGTGCAGTTCTCCTCCAGCAGCGAGTTGTACCTGCACTTCCAGGAACACAGCTGTGACGAGCAGTACCTGTGTCAGTTCTGCGAGCACGAAACCAACGACCCAGAAGATCTGCACAGCCACGTGGTGAACGAGCACGCGTGTCGGCTGATAGAGCTGAGTGACAGCTACAACAACAAGGAGCGTGGGCAGTACAGTCTCATCAACAAAATCACTTTTGACAAATGCAAAAACTTTTTTGTGTGCCAGGTGTGTGGCTTTAGGAGCAGGCTGCACACCAATGTTAACAGGCACGTAGCTATTGAGCACACCAAAATATTCCCTCATGTTTGTGATGACTGTGGGAAGGGATTTTCAGGTATGTTAGAATACTGCAAGCACCTAAGCTCTCATTTATCTGAAGGGATTTATTTGTGTCAGTACTGTGAATATTCAACAGGACAGATTGAAGACCTTAAAACTCATTTGGATTTCAGGCATTCTGCAGATTTGCCTCATAAATGTACTGATTGTTTAATGAGGTTTGGGAATGAAAAAGATCTTTTAAGTCATCTTCAGATACATGAGACAGTGTGATTGCTTCCTTTCCCTGTATTCGATTTGTTAGAATTGGAATTAACTTCTAGTCACTGAAATTAAATACAATTTTAACAGCAATTGTACAATTCTAATGTTTTCACCTTTATACGAGCAAAGCATGTGTAACAACTTGGTGTTGTTGGTTTCCTTGTGCAGGGGTTTCAGTAGGATCACCTTTCCAATGTGATGGATCAGATTTTGGGGGGAGGGACAATGGGAGTAGTTGCATGCTGTGACAGCAGTTCTGATGGTCATCCCACTCTTTCATATCAGTATACAGGACCAGCTCTCCTGATAAAAAGGGACAAAACCTAGGCCAACTCCTACTTCCATGCTTAAGTAACACAATGCTGATCCCAGTTCCACATCCAGCTCATGTTGCCCTCTGTGGCAGCAGGTCATTGTGCTGCTCTTTAGCAAATTGCACCAGCCTGCCAAAGATAAGGGTGTTCCAAAAATTCCCAGGCATGTGCATCTCCAAATTCACATGCCAGCCTTCATTTCTCACCTCATTCTCTTGATAAGCTTTTAAAATTGTCCTCTTTTACTCAGGATACGTGTCCAACTTCCTTGTTCCCTTTGTTCTGTGTTCTAAGTCCCATCTGTGGGACTATCCAAAAACCTTCTCTTCCACACATGCACCACAGGATTCCCTTTATTTACCTTCAGTTCCTGTCTTTTAATGCACTGAGGAGACACATATTGCTTGGGTGTAGATTGTGTTCTAAAGAGTAACTGCAAAAGGAATTTGCAGTGATCCAGATGAGAATCCACAAAGTGAATTTCTTACATGAAATTCTAATTTAGCTCTCACTGAAATTTTGTATTTCACCAACCTCTGAATAGAGCAAATCCTTAGTAGTCTGTATTATTATAATTCTATATAATTAGCTTTCCACCACTAGTAATTTGGGGACTGTTATTTTAATTCTGTGAATTTTAAACTTCTATGTACTGACTCAAAACACTGGTACATCACAAAATTTTTACTAATCACTTTTGAATTATCTCACACATTTGTTTATATTAGATAGTGCTGCCCTGCCACTGCAGTCACTGGAAGTGAATTTTTACAGTTCATTCTGTAGCTGTTTTCCAAGTGGATATTTGGGCAGATAAAAGCGAAGTGACTTAGATTGTGCTAGTTATCAGTGTGAAAATACACATAACTTAGTGGTGGAGTTTACATTTCTTTCTGCATTTATTGTAAACTTGTAAGATTGTCCAATGCCAGCTTTGTATAGAGATAATGTATAAAACACCTCTAGATCAGTGAGATTTGGTGTTATCAGCTTCAAGGTCTCACAAGGGTCTTTGCACTGGATTTTTAAAGCTAAGGATAAAAATTGTCTGAATGTTGTCAATTTATGGAATTTCTGATTTCCAGAGAAGTATTTCTGGAAAGTCTATGATCCAGTTAGTGTATATTTAATTGTAGGAGGCAAGACCATTTCTTCACTTTGAATTGCAGATCTACTACTAAATCTTCTGGTTTGTCATCGAAAAGGGGAACCTGAGGGTGTCCTACTCTTTTATTAGTCCCTTGTATAGAGAATGACAGTATCTGTGGTAGAATTGCTAATTTCCTATTTTGAACACATTCTTCCTGGCTGGCTTAAAGTAGTAGCAATAATATAGTTAACAAAACACTAATAAGAATTATTGTCTATATGGAAAGTTAGTTTGTTCATATATCTGAGAGGGAGAATGCTGGTTCTCTTGAAACCCTGCTCCTGATGATGGCACAGGGGTGGAATGGCACAGTTAAGAAGCTGCTTTGGGGGAACAGTGATGAGAAGTGGAAAAAAGGGACTTAAAAAACCCCTAAAAATTAAGAAAATAGGCTTAAGAAGTTTGAGTATGTGCATAGAGCAGCGTTGTGTCCCAACAGGAGAGGTGGTGTCTTGTGCCAGCACAGAGCCCTGTGATACAGCAAACTTGTTGGCTGACTCCTGGATAGCTTTGGGTCTATCTTTGAGCTGGTTTATTTCTAATCTCTAAACTGGGAATGAAAACAATACCCCATAGGAATGTTACGAAGCCAAATAATGCCAAACTAAAACACAGTGTTTAAATAGGAAAAATATCCAAGGTCATCCTAGGTTGGATTTTATAAACAAGGGACAGATGTTAGTATTTTATTTTTAATATCTTTCAGAGAGTAAATGGAAGTGTAGAGAAGTAGCTTGTCTCATTTTAAAAAGGAATGCAAGTAGCCTGTTCCACACAATCAGCACGTAAAGCATGAAAGTAGTAGGAAAAATAGGCAGTGAGTGTGTCTAGAAGTTGGAAGGCTGAAAGGAGCAGCTGAGCAAACCAAGGACAATCTGTTGTTCCCATCAAAGGACAGTGGTTTATTTAGGTGAAGCTCGTCAGTGGAAGGTGAGTGCTCTGCCACTGCTGTGCCGAGGTGACCCTGGAGCACAGGAGTGACCTGTCACCCCGGGCTGCAGCAGCTCCTCTGCGTCTGAAACGAGAAAAATGAACTGTGGAAACCCGGAGTTTGCCCGTATTTGTTATTTTTCTCTGGGGTGACAAACAGTGGTTCGGTGGTACCTGCAAGGAACCGCGTTCTGAAGAGAAGCTATGCAAAAACCATGAGATGGCTTTGGGAAGTGTTTTGTATTTGTGAGACATTTGTATTTGATTCATTCCCTAACAAACTTCCAAAAATTCGGGTTTGATGTGTGACTCGATGATTTTAGGTGTATTTTCCAGCCTTATCAAGTCTCATCCTGTGTATTTCAGGTTCCTGGATCATGTTCGTTACTGAGCAAAAGAACCTTTTTACATGAGAGATGGTTGCCTCCAAAACAAAACTCACATCCCAAAAATTATTGCAAAAACTTAAAATACAGCGGATTAGTAATCTCCAAATAACGCGTTCTCTATAATGCTTATTCTCGCCGATTTTTTCCTGTTCTCACGCTCCTGTATCACATGCATGAACTGCCGGTGCTCCTTCCCTCCTGCCCCCTCCCGCCGTCCCGGGGGGTGGCTTTGCCTGAAGCGCGTCCCCAGTCCCGGGCTCTGCCCCGGCTCCATTTCGCGACCTGCCCTCTCTCAAGATGGCGGCCGCCGCCCTCAGCCCGCAGTTCCCATGGCGGCGCCTCGCGCGGGGCGGGCGCGGGTCTGAGGAGGAGGAGGAAGGGGAGGAAGGGGAAGTGACGCCCGCCCGTCCCGGCGGCGGCGGAGGGGCAGCGCCGGGGCCAGCGGGGCCCGTGTGGGACTGCGGTGAGCTGGGGCTGCGCGGGTGGCCGGGGCCAGCGGGGCTTCCGCAGGGACCGGCGGGATCCGGGGCTCCGTGAGGGACCGGCGGCCCTCGGCCTGACCGCCGAGCCGGGGCTCCGAGGGGTCAGCGCTGACCCGCGGGTGGGTGAGGGAAAAGTCTCGTTATTTCCAGGATGGATCGAGTCAAACCCGTCCCTGAGCTTCGCCGTCCGCTCTGGGCGCGCGTGGTGAGGGGAGGAGGTCGGGATTAACAGCGCAAACGGAGCTTACTGCCCTTCATTGGAGTTTAGAGCTTTGGTTTGGGGTTTTGGGTGGTTTTTCGTTTGCTTCTTGGCGGCCGTGTGAGGAGTGCATGACTTTACCGAGTGCCTCGGTCACTCATTTGCCTTTCCGTGCAGCCGCAGCATGGCAGACACCTCCGTCTCTCCACTGAAGCACTTCGTGCTGGCCAAAAAGACCATCACTGCCATCTTCGACCAGCTGCTGGACTATGTCACTGAGGGAGCAGCGTTTGTGGAAGGTGAGTTTTCCCCTTAAACACGACAGCCTTGGCCTTTGCTTCGAGTGTGTTATCGCTTGTCATGCTGTTTGTATAAACACGGCCTTCAGAAATAGTCACGTTTTTCGTTTGCCACTGGGGTGTTTTGGGTTTTTGAACAACTTGGGCTGGCAGGAATGCCTGGCATAGTTATGAACCTGAAAAGCTGATTGAGTCACTTGAGTTGGCAGGCTGGCCTCCTTTCCATGAGGGTGAAAGCTTAACCCCCCTGGCCTTACAGCCCTGTTGTGGTTCCTTTTGCACGGAAGGAAGGACCAACAGGTGCTCACATCATCCAGCAGGAAAGTACATCAGCACAATGTAAAGCCAGGAGCCACTGGTCACACCCTCAGAGGGTTCAGCAGGGTGGAGGGGTGTGTGTGGCCATGTGGAGTTGGTTCCTCACCATCCCTGAGAGCTCTGTGGGGAGAACAGCCCAGCTTAGCTGGTGTGTCCATGAGAGGCCCTGCTTTTCCTGTCTGAGGGAAGCAGGTGGCCCAGAGAGAAGGGAGAGTGAGGCCAGCAGGCTGTGCTCACAGGGTTACTGAATCAGCACTTAGACTGGTGATTGGCATGAAGTGATTTATGTCATGATTTCATAAGTGCTTGTGGTGGAGCTGTCAAATTACAAGGGCTAACACTACTTTCTGTAGTGGGGTTTTGTTTGTGTTGTTTCAACACTGTAATTAAGATTTACACAGTTCCTTGCTGGCACTTGAAGTAGTGATTGCCCACACCTTGTATCTCCGTGTGTGATTGTTCCTATGGTTTTCTTTTCTGTGTGTAGCCACATACAGGAACCCAGAGTTTGGGAATATAGCAACAGAAGATGAACTTGCAAAAATTCAAGCATATAAAAACAAGTTGGCAGTCATTGGTGAGGTGCTTTCACGGAGACACATGAAAGTGGCATTTTTTGGCAGGTACTGAATGGAATTACCAGAAGTTTATATGATTTTTTCCCCTTTTCTCTCACAGGGCTTATTGTTTGTATTTCTAATTTAAATGCGCTGGAATTATTGCTTCATTGTAAAACTATTTTGTTTGAAATATAATACATAGAACCGTGTTCTCTCTCACTCTTATCCAGTTGATGCTGAATATTTCTTTGATGCCCTCTTGTTTCCTGATTGTATATTAATTGTGTCTTGTTACATGGTTTTCTTTGATAAACTTCAGAAAATATTTATCTTGTCTTTATCCACCATTTGACCTGGAAAGGCCTGAGTTTTTTGTCATCTTTTCCAGAATGACTTTATTTAAGGTGATGGTTTTGTTTATTTAGTATCTTTGTTTTTTCCTCTTCTGGACTGTTTCTGTTGCTTTAGGGAGATTGATTTTTCTGTGCTTACTTTTGAGCACGTGGTTACATATTTTTATGGAGTAAGAACCTTCATGGTTTTGTTCTAAACATTTTGCGTTAGTGTTGGAAAAAAAACGTGTGCAACAGTGGTCTTGCCTTCATTTTGCTAAAAAGTTATTTAAAGTAAATCTAAAAGATTCTGGAATAAAGAAATTAGTTCTCACCCTTGATATTTCACAAAGTTAAAAGTTGAATACATTCACAAGCTGTGATGAAAGTTGCTTTTGCAAAGGGCAGATGCTCAGAGCAAGAAAAAGAGGATTTAACTCTCAGTCATTTTGAATACATTTGTAAACTGTTGCACAGTGAGCACTGAACTTTTTCTAGAAGTAGGTCAGAAATGAGTAACAGTCAATGTAACTTCATGATATTGTGTAATAGTTAAATCTCAAATCCTCGTGGGTGAGGGGCAGAGAACTGGTGCAAAGTAGGACGTTGCTGAGAACTTTTGAGTTCTTGCAGAGTCTGGATTTGGGAAACAGTTCCTTTAATTTAACACTCCCCACTCTTTCCTGGCTGTGCTGTCCTGGTCCAAAGCTCTGTACCTCAAACCCTTGTGCTGTGTGGGGCTGATGCACTCAAGTGGGGGTGCATTCAGGTCAGGACAAAGGTGTGTTTAATGCTGCTGTGCTCTGCTCAAAGTGGTTTTATTTTCTATCCCTCTAGAACAAGCAGTGGGAAAAGCTCAGTCATTAATGCAATGCTGTGGGATAAGGTACTTCCTAGTGGGATTGGCCATACAACAAACTGCTTCCTCAGTGTGGAAGGGACTGATGGAGATAAGGCTTATCTTATAACAGAAGGATCAGATGAAAAGAAAAGTGTCAAGGTACATTTCTTGAATGATTTCACACTACTTTCCCTTGGAACTGTTTCTCAAAGCGTCTGTTTTTTAATAAAGATTTCAAGTCTAACAAAAGTATAAGGATTCCTTGTTCTGTATTTTAAAGTTCTTATTTAGGAGGGAAGAACAAACTAAAATAGTCTACTTCACAATTTTTCTTGGCTATTTAAAAGAAAAACTAACATGTCTTGTAGCATAGCATATGTTGAATGATCTGTTTTTATAGGACTGAGGGTAAGTTCTGGTACTTGATAAAAGTTTGGAATGTGCCCCTCATTTGCACTTATGATGCTTCTCTTATTGAACTGCTCACACTGATTTGTTAAACCTCTGAGGCAGATTCGTGGTGATGCTCAGTGTCACACACTCCACCTCTTTGTCTCCTAAGAAAGTCTTGTCTGAGTTTCAAGGCAGAACTTGTTCTTTAGACACTGATGAGTCAAAGAGCTTAAAAAAATACAGAAATCACAACTACTCAGCAGAACAAAGTATGAGTTCTGTTACCCTGGTTAAGGTAGATCCTGTCCAGCTTTACTTGAGGGCTGAATTAGGCTGGTTTACAGATTTGGTTGTGGTGCACGTTCACAATTGTCTTCTGTTTCTGCTCCTTCAGACAGTCAATCAGCTTGCTCATGCACTTCACATGGACAAGGATTTGAAGGCTGGCTGTCTTGTCCATGTCTTTTGGCCCAAGTCAAAGTGTGCCCTGCTGAGAGATGATTTGGTTTTGGTGGACAGGTATGTTTTCTCTTTTAGTAAACGATTTCTTAAATAAATTACCCCCTATAATGTTTAGAAAAGAGACTGGTTTAGGTTCAAAACTCCTGAAAGGCTTTTTTTTTTTTTTTGAAAGTATGGAGTTTGTTCTTTTGCATACACTGCTGTCTGTCATCACTCCCCTGATTTTGGCCTTGTTTGAACAGACAAGTGTCTTGTGACTGACCTGAATAAGGGTCCAGCTTTTGGCTGAGGACGCTTTACCTTTAGAACAAACAGAGTGGAAGTGTGAATGGGGTTGTTGCAGCAACGACCTTTTGCCCATTTCCTCTCTTTAAACACTTCACTTTGATCACGTGGAGTATAAACCAACCTGGACTTCATTTTTAAGAGTTGCAATGCCCACATACCAGAGTAGTGGATGACCTCAGAATGTGGTTGTGACTCTGTTCTGAGTGTGGGGCTGGCTTTGCCCACAGCTAGTGTGTTCAAAGAATTCTGGAAGCTGTTGCTTTGTCTGTGTCAAATGCCCTTATTCCTGGCCACTGAGGTAGAACCTCAAAATAGTTGTTCAGACTTTTAGGTGATCTGTACCTAATGTGTAAATCAGTATAGATTGAATTTGAGAGTAATTCACTCAGGTGTGAGTGAATTTTTAAGTAGGATTTCTTCATATCCAGCAAAATGACACCCAGAGTGTATTCTAATAAATTGTGGTGCTTTTTGTTCCATCTCTAATCTTGCACCTTTGAAATTTTGGAGTTTATCTTTTTTTTGGGGGGTGCATGATCTTGATTGGTTGCTAAAGGTGAAATGTAAAGGGGAAAAAGCCTGGATTCTGAGACAACAGGAGGGAGAAAATAACCTTTTTCCTGTTAAATTGAGAAAATTTGCAACAATAATTCAGGTGTTACAAGCATGACTTAATGCTCATATTCTACTTTTTTTTAACTGACAGCACTATAGTTTTAACTTCACTTTAGTTTCTTTTTAAATCTGTGCACAGCTTGCATAGCATATCACTTCAAAGGACTTGATTAATGGAAAAATAATTTATGAATAACTCTTCTGATTTAAATCTAAACCTAAGGATACAGGGAGGGGAACCATTCTGTGAGATTGTCTGAATTTTTGAAGGGCTGCCTGTCACCTTCCTTGGCAGTTATGCTCTGCATGCTTATTAATTACTTAATTAGAAATTGCATTTTGAGATGAGTAGATGGTCTAGTGAGCAAATGACTGATAAATGCTGGAGGCTTTTGCTGTGTTTGCCTTAAGCAGCCTCAAGATACAAAGCTTTGTATCTTCTCACGAGGCCCTTTGGCAATCCCACTGTATTTTTATCAGTTTATAAAAAACAAATACTCCTTTGCTGTGCAAATAAGACTTTGTGTTTTTTTGTTCTGGACAGCCCTGGCACAGATGTCACTACAGAACTGGACAGCTGGATTGACAAGTTCTGCTTAGATGCTGATGTGTTTGTCTTGGTTGCCAACTCTGAATCAACTCTCATGAACACGGTATGATGTGCAATGATTTTACACTTCTTCATTTAAATATTCAGCAGCTCCATGACCAAAATAGCTGAGACCTTTCCTGAAAGTGAATCGCTGCACTTGAATTCTTGTGCATGGGATTTGGAGGGAAGGGAGGCAAGAAAGTTCTCCTTTCCCTCGCTAAGGAAGGAGAACCAAGTTTCTTACCAGCTTTGCTTGCTCTGCCTTGAGGATCTTAATTGTCCTGTAAATTTAAATTGCTTTTTAAATAGATAGATGACATAGTGCTTGTCTTGCTTTGCAATTTATCACGTGAAGACACTTGTATTATAAAAAAAATTATGGAGTGTTTCATATCCTGGAGTTCAGTAAAATGCACAAAGCAGGTGAAGGAAGTTAAATTTCTGTCTGGTCCATCATGTGTTCCTGTTGTGGGAGAGGGTGAATTCATTTGATTTTTAATACAGTAAATAATTGAATGTATAAAGACAGTATTTCTTTGCATTCTAGAAAATTAGAATAGTTGAGAGCAAAATGAGTTTGACATTCCTGTCTCCTGAGCTGAATCCACAAAGCCTCAAATACAAGAGGTGTGATTTAGAAGAGGAAAACAAGAAAATTCTGACAACATCCAAGGCAAAGAGAGGATTTGGCATAACTATGGCTTTTATCTTCTCCATTATCTCACAAGTGACACTTTTTGGATTTTATTATGGACAAAACCTAGTTGTTCACTCATTATATGCATACCATAGTTGTTGGGTTTTTTTAATTAAAGAAGGGAAAAAATACATTTCAGTGCCACAGTCTCATTGCAATGTAGGAATATGGAAACAATATGGTCCTGTCTGCCAGATATCATTTTGGTGTGATGAAATAACAGAGAAAAGCCCAAATTTGATCTGTTTCTCTTGTTTGCTCAGAAAAATAAGCCACTAAAAACAACCTGAGATACTAAATATGCAGGAAAGACCTCTATGTCTGCTTGAAGATTCTGTTAATTTTATATTTATCTGGTCCTAAATACCCAGACACACAAGTGTTACTCTGCTTTTTAATGTGATTTTTGGCCAGTCTTTGTTCCTGTTGGGTGTGGGTGAAAGCTGCTGAATAGAAGTAGGTTTGTCTGGCAGTTTGTTTCAAGCATTAAAGTCATGCTGAGGTTTTTGGTTGCCGTGCCTATAAATCCTCATCTGATGCTGAGCATCTTGTAATTATTAGAAGCTAGAAGTCACCAGTGTCCAGGATGGACACTTTCCCTCTGTTGGAGGGAAAGGAAGTTGTTTTAGTTGTGATTGAGGCTCGGGCTCAGTCAACAGTTCTCTTGCTCTTTCCCCTTCTTCGTTTTTTCAGCTTGGTAGGAACAAGTGAAGTTGCCTTTAACAATTAGGTAACAACTCTAAAGCATTTGTGGCAAATGGTAATTTCTTTACCTACACAAGTTTATCCTGCAGATAAAGCACGTGACTGCTATGTTCTCATCCTCCTTGGGCATTATTTTTGCCTCTCACCATAACAGGTTTGAGAATACTTGGCATTATTCTGCCATAGTACCACATATTTTTTTGCAAGAACGTGATTGTTCTACTCTTCCCTCATAAATTCTCCTCGGACAAAGTTCTCCTTTCTGCAGCAGTGATCTTGTTTGCACACACTTAACTACCAGCTGATGGGGACTAATGGACCTCCAGTGCTGTGTCCAAAGCTGTGGTGGTGTCCTGCTGCAGCCTGAAAAAGCAGCACAGAGAGCTCATGTGTTCTAGCTCTGCTCAGGTACTCTGTCACCACTTGCTCGTTATGACTGTGAAAACACCAGGCAGGGTACCTAACTACATTTAATTTTTTCAATTAAGGCATTCATCAGTGACTTTTTTTCCTGTGTCTCGAGCCATACGTTCTCATGCAGGAGATGTAACTTCTCTGTAGTTTGAGCTGAAGTTGCATAAGATGCCTGGCTAAAACTGTGAAGTCTCCCTTATTTGAACTACCAAGATGCTCCTGTTCACCCTACCAAATCTGGGGCTTATATCCAGAAAATACCACGTGAGCAGATAGAACACACCAGACAGGAGTGTTTCTCCCTTCCTTTCTTCCCAGCAATGTTTTGAGTGTCGTACACTGCAAACAAATTTAATAGAGGGGTAGAAGTATCAAAGAAGATGAAGCTTTGTGATAGTAAGAGTGAAGGAAGGAGGGGGGAAAAAAAGACAGTGAATTAAGATTTTATTTTCCAGTGTTTTCTGAGCTATTTGTTTTGGATATTTTCTTAAATTGTGTTTGTACCTATTTTTAGTGAAGCTTGCCGTGTCTTTGGCTTGTAGTTTTAAGACATTTGATGACTTTTTAATTGTCGTCTCTTTTTGTGCTGGATGTCTGTGGGTTTTGATGCTGATGAATTTGTTCTAATGAACTTCTAGAAAGCTGGATTAACTTTAGAGTCTCTTACAGCAGAATGCATGGATCTGGTGTGGATGTCTGAGGAGTTTTCTGTTTGTGCTTTAATTCTTAGGAGAAGCATTTTTTCCATAAAGTGAATGAACGACTTTCGAAGCCAAACATCTTCATCTTGAATAATAGATGGGATGCCTCTGCATCAGAACCAGAATACGTGGAAGATGTGAGTGAATTGATGGCCCCTATTTGGGCTGACAGTTATTAATGTAGAAACACCAGTTTTGTCTTATTAATAAAAGATAAGTTACATGGTCAGGAAGTGGAAATAACTTATTCCTTGTTCTGTGCAAATAACAACCTGCAATTCAAGTGACAATTTATGCAGGCAGGTAATATAGTGGGAATCTTCTTTAGAACCTGTTTCCTCCACAATTAAGCTTGATTTTTAATCTTCTTTGTGTTACATTTTATTTTTGTAGTGGTAATACAGCCTGAGGGTAGAGTTTATACATCTATACCTGTGTAGAGTAGCTGGTAAAGTGCAGTGTTTGATGGGAACAGTTGGGAGTGCTCTTCCCAAGAGCAGCCAGCTTTCAGTGGCACCTATTTCCCTGTATGTGGGTACTGTTTACCCCAGTACCTAACTGGCTGAGGTCTCTTACATAAACAGTTGTAGAAGGAAATATTGTTGCATCCAGGTCTGTTTAAATGAGTAAAAAGCTGCTGCCTCAGTAGGATTGGCAGGCATCTGTTTTCATAAGGGGTGGTTCAGCATCTGTTTCTGACTCTGACATTTGATTTGTTGGCAGCTCCCTTTTTGCCTTTTCCTGATGAGCTTTTTACCTTTTCCCCAGGTGCGTAGGCAGCACATGGAGCGCTGTCTGACTTTCCTGGTCGATGAGCTCAAAGTTATTGATCCTGTAGAAGCAAGAAATCGCATCTTTTTTGTTTCAGCAAAAGAAGTTCTGAGTGCCAGGACACAGAAGGCCCAAGGAATGCCAGAGAGTGGTGTGTAGGAACTCCTGCTTTTCCTCAAATATAGAAATATACCACAAAACCTGATAAAAATATTTCAGATGCAGTCCCTGCTGGGAGGTATTGCTGTCTCCCTTACAGTCTGTTGTGTTTTACAGGTGGAGCACTTGCAGAAGGATTTCAAACAAGATTCCAGGAATTTCAACATTTTGAGCAGATATTTGAGGTATTTGTGATGGACTTTTTAGACTGGCTGGGGTTTATTGCCAAGGTTCCTTTTGCTTATGCTTAGCTTAATTTTACTGAGCATTACCTGTGTTAGCAAGTAGAGGAGTGTAAGGTATTTAAACCATCTGTTTTGCCTTTTCCCTGGGTTCTCTTCATCTTTTCTCACATTGAGTAGCAGGTAGTTGTTGGAAAGGAGAGATGTTCATTGAGGGAAGGGACCAAAACCCTTAGGTCATGTTTGAGATCTCAATACCAATTCAGCCTATCTGAAAACCGATGTTGCCCTTGAAAAGGTGTGTATCACTCACAGCCATGTGCTGGTGAATGTGCATAGTAAGAAATTCAGTTTTACCAATGTAAATATAAATATTTACTTGTATTTTTAAAGCCAGAGTTTTGAATCTATCACCATTACGTACCTCTTAGCTCTGTTACTTTGAGCATTAACACTGTGTTTGCATCCTTTGTGCTGTGCAGAATCCACCCTCCCACCTCAGTTTAGCCATATGCATAGTTGGAGTTCACAGTTTCTGCAGAAGTAGGACTGGCTGGACAATTCAGTGATTTCTTTGTGATAGGATCCATTTGACTTGCTGAATTTAATAACTGTAATTAATTAAAGCCATTCTTGGATATCTCAAGGAGGCATCTTGGGTATGCCTCAATGGTTTTGTGTATGAGTGTATTTAAAAACAAAAATTAAACTGTCTCTGAAAAGTATTTCTTCTTGCTTTACAACAAACCCATTTGACCTTAGCAAAACTGAGTTGTGATGTGTGTATGTGAAAAAGGTTTTAAAAAAAAGCTTGATTTGGTCTTGCTTAAGCAAGAAAATGTCAGACTAAAGTATAAATTTAGTCCTTATCCATGTTGTGATGGATGACTGAATTGTTGAAATGATGGGTTCAGAGTACTGGCAGGGCCTGAGTCCAGGAGGCATGACATTTCATGTTTGTGTCACTAGCTGTAGCAAATATGCATTTTTGTTTGTAGTTTTTGCCCCTAGAATTATAGTAGGAACGTTTGAGCCGGTAGGAAAAAAGTGGAAATTGAGCTTATAAATCAGTTCTTGTTCTTTATTGTGTCTTGCCGAATGCTGAAGCCAAAGCCTTTTTTACAAAATCTCTTACAGCTAAGCACACAACACGTGGAATATCCAATATTAGGATGAATGGTGACTTCTTAAGGGATATGGGGCTGTGAGTGCTCAGCCAATCTGTAAATCAGATGTTGGACTCACATTGGCCACCACAATGAGAAGCATCACAGGGTCACAACCATGATAAGTTTCTGTCTCAGAGAGCACTGTGACAGCTCTGTATGGCCTTAAAACAACTGTTTTTCTTCTTTCACGTTCTGTGTTTTATTTGCTGCAAACCTGACTCCAACACCAAGAGTGGATTCTGTGATGTTCTCCCTTTTCAGCCGTGTTTCATCCTGAAATCACAGTGAATGGCTTTGGAGTGTGATCCCAGCATTTAAAGAGGATGACAACTGTGCTAAATTAAGATTGCCAAAGCAATTTAAATTCTGACTGTCTGCTGTTGCAGCCTCTTTCACATTTAGTTTTTGTGGACAGTTTCTTGAGTTACAGTGGCATTTTATGTGCATTTAAGGCAAGGCTGATACTTAAATCTTTCACCAGGTCTGAAGTCCTCAGATCTAATACTCAAATTACTGTCACTTGAGCTGATAACTGAGTATGCTGCTGCCAGCTACTTTATGTTTGCCAGCTCTAGGCTATATATTGGTGAAGAATGTCATCCATCAGGTGGAACTTTGTTTTCAGTCTGGGAACAAAATCATAATTGATACCGTGCTTTGTGCACTGCCAGACCAAATTCAGGTGCTGTACAGCCCTGGGTACAGCCTAAGAGTTCTGCATTTACTGTGTTCCCTGACAGAGGAGCTGCAAGTCCCAAGACTCTTGGATTACACTCCAGTATGTGTGAAAAGAAAGGGATGACAGCACAGATGCTTCTATCTGTCCCCCTCAGGCACTGAATCCTCCTCTGCCTCAGTCTGTCTGTCTGCCTTTAGCTCCTCATCCCTGCACGGGTGCCTTGCTCAGACTTCCCAAATACCTCTCACACCCTTTTGCCCAGTTCACCTCTGAACAATCTCATCACCCCGTTTACAAACCCATCCCTGTCTCCCCGTCTATATCTGCTGGGTTTGCTCCTCCTGGATTCTGTCACCCTGCTTTTGTCTGTGCTAAAATTGGACAGATTCTTCCTCATTTCCACATGGGCTGAGAAGAGGAACTGTTACTTTTCTGGTATTTCACATTCCTGATTTTAGTATCAGTTCCCTGATGGGAAAGCCTGTTCATTCCAGGACTCAGGATAGCTAGAATCTTAAAAAAGAATAAATCCAGAAACAGCCCATCAGTGTTAGTTTGTTGTGATAGGAGAAAAAAATTGGACTATTTTTGAAAGGTTTGTAACTGGATTTATGCAGGCTTTTGTGAGAGGGCAAAAATCATTCCAAAAGTAGATGAAACATGTTTTCCTGCAAAGCACAGGGATGGTTAAAGTTGCTGAAAGAAAAACTAGTGGAGATACTACTAAAAATACTTGTAAGCAGTGGGGAAATTAAGATTTTAGGGATTCATGGAGTAGCTTTAAAAAATGATGCTACTATGTATGTCAGCTGTATTGCAACAAAGGAAAAGAGATAGTCAAAGTATTCTTGGATCAATTCTGAATTTTAATACTGTGGAATAACAGAAAGAAGTCAATGTATCTTCTGAAATTTCACAGTGAGGTACATAGAAATACCTTATCAAACAGCAAAGCAGTGCCTGCACTCTGCACTGTGTGCAGTGGTCCTTAGTGGATATGCTCCATAAAACCAACCCCACTGTGCCTCAGGCTGTGGTGCTTCTCAAGTTTCTTAAAAAACTGGTAGTAGCAGTGGTGTGAGGAGCCGTGGAGCAGGGAGACAGAGTGGAACAGTTCTGGCTGTAGATGGGAGTGATTGGCAGAGCCTGGGGGAGCCTCTCCAGCCCTGCTCAGGGATGGAACAATCTGTGCACTCAAGGACTGTCCTGCTGTACAGTGAGCTGGAAGGTAACTGGTTTGGGTTACACTGTTGAAACACAGCTTTTGTCTTTGTTTCAGTAAATACTTATTTACAGGCTAACAGCAAAACTGCTGCTGTCCTACTCTTTCCCCATCGTTTAACTAACCTCTGTGTTTTTCCTAGTGCTCTAACTTGGATTTTCTGATTGTGTTGTGAGTGACTGCCCTCTTTTTATCTACCACATACTAACATTGGGAAGACTCTTTCCTCTGTGCCTAGTCTAGCTCTTACAATGTGCTGATATTTATGAAACTCTGGCCTTTCATTGCTGATTTCTAGATCTGCTTCATCGAGGAACAGGGAACATTTTACCCATTTTGTTTATTTTGTTTTGCTTTATTATTTTTATATAGCTGAAATCTGTTATTACAGTGTATGATAAGGTCATAGGCAAGTCTTTTAGAAACAGCCCAAACCTGGTTGTGCTTTGAAAGGTTGAGAAGGATTTAAAAATCCCACAAATCTGGATTTAGAAAACTAGCTGCTTGCTTTCTTCCCCTCAAACACAGAAGGTGTGGCTACTTTAGAGTGACCTAGTGCAGATGGAGTTCTGAAATTTAATTGGCTTCTTAACTCAGGATGTGTAGTTGCTTGGAAAAGTTAAAGTCTGAATTTATGACTTACTGCAACTGATTTGCTTTTGCCCAAATTGAACATTTATATATCTGTTCAGTCATTGTCTTGTATTTTTGAATCACTGTTCAATATTCAGGATTGGTTAAAATTCTATCTCTAGAGCATTCTCCATTCATTAACACTTTAGTAATCTGCACATAAGATAACATTTTAACGACTACTTAACTTGTTTTTATTGTGTGAAAAAATCCTTGTTTCTATTCTTAATTGTATATTTTGTACCTGAATGGTCAGCATTGACCTGAGCATGTCAAATTTCAGTGACAGAACTGTTTCTTAAAACTAAGACCATGTATTGCAACAAAGCAAACTCAAGCCAGGCCAAATTGCCAACATTCATACTTGACATTTGTAATTCTGAGAAGAGAGTTTGGAAAATTTCCTGAAGGGATAGATTTGTCTTATGTATTCGTCAATTTTCTTTTCTCTTTACGTTATTTATTTTACAAGAAAGAAAACCTCGGCACATTACTGTGAATGAACACGAAGGCGGACTTGCTGCTGTAGAACTCATTTGAGATTTCATTTCTGTTGTCTTTTAATTTCCCTATACTTTTCTCCCTTTTTATTTCCCATTGGTTTAAGTTCATGATAAAATTGGCAGCATGTGCTTTCTGACAGTGAAATTCCTGAATGTGTTGGCATGGAATTGCAGTAATGTGTTGTGGCTTGGGCCCCTCGCAGGAGTGTATCTCGCAGTCAGCCGTGAAAACCAAGTTTGAACAGCACACTATCAGAGCTAAACAGATAATAGATACTGTGAAAAACATTATGGACACCATAAACGTGGCAGCAGCAGAGAAAAGGTAGGTGGGATGGAGGGCTTGGCTGACTTTGGTTTGTCCAGATCATCTGAGGAGCCGTTTATGTGCTGGTGATTTTCTTGGCCACTGTGGACTTTAAAATCTACTTTTTCTGCTTGGTAAGAAACAGAAAATTTCTCTGGTGTGTCAGTTTTAACCACTGTCCACTTGCATTATTTAGTCATGTCTTTGGTCTGTGACTTCTGTACAGGGATCTTAGTTTACTTTATTGCTCTTTGCTCTACTGACCTGCAATCTCTGTGTTTTCAAATCTTTTTTCAGAAATACTTGAAAATTTAAGTTTTTTTAGCTGTATCCAGCATTTCAGAGGTGATGTTTGGGCCTGATTAACCTGAGTTTTCTCTCAGCAGTAACACTGAGAAAACAAATAAGAGGATGTGGACACTTTATTTTGCAAGTGATTAGAATACTGTAAGGGATGAGACAAGCCCAAGCTAACAGAGGCTTGGCCTCTGGCCCTTTCGAGCTTCTATCCTTAAATGTCTTTATTCTGTCTTTGGTCATGTAATCCTTCAGTGCTAATGATAGCAGCTCATCTGCTCTCTCTGATGGTTTCATGCATCCTTTGAGGTTTGCATAAGTGGAGTTTTTTTCCTCACTTTTGTTGCTACCTCTTGTCTCATACACAGTGAACTTGCTGTCATGTTTAATCCTTCCCATCCCTCTCCTTTCTGCCTGTCAGTATTGTGTCTTTATGTTTCAACAGACTCCACTGAGCTGTCAAACATTCATCTCCTCAAATATGTCAGCTTTTACAAACTGCCTGTTTGCATCTGAGTTATTTTGTCAGATCCCATGAAAACATGCTGTGAAATGTTTGAAAATACTCTGATATTCTACTTATTTTTGTCAAATGACTTGCCAAAACATCTGTGGTGACCCCTCTTAAGTCTGAATTGCTGTTTGATATTCCTGCTGGCCCTTCAAGATATGACTGCTCTAGATTTTAAAGAATTTTTGCTTAAATGATAGGTCAGGGAATTCTGAGGAGAGGTTGGTTTCTGCCACCTCCCTTTTGCTTTGCAGGGTCATCAGTGCCAGATCACTGTTAAGAAGGAGTTGAGTGCTGCTAGTTGAGCAGCAGTTTGATCAGATTTACCCTTTCTTTTAAAAAACTCAGGATGGACCAAAGGCCTCTGATTCCCCACACCTTTTTTAGCTGTAATTGTGCACAATGATAACAATTCCAATTCAAAGTGCTGAGTTGGTAAATAACTCAAATTACTGCATTTTGATATATGTTTGGCCAGTGCGGCCTTTAAATTCCCTTCTGGAGCAGTGCCACTGCCTTAGTCTGCCAGGGTCACTGCGGATTCTTTCTGGCTGCTCAGTAACCATCAGCTGGGTGATCCATCCCTGGTTATGGGCTTGTTTCCTTCCTGGAGAATGCCTGCTGGTCATGGTGGTTTCTTTTCTGCTGTGTTAGAGTCCATTCCATGGAAGAGCGAGAAGATCAGAAGGACAGGCTGGAGTTTGTTCGAAATCAGCTGAACATTTTGACAGAAGATACCAAACAGAAAATCAAACGTGTTACTGAGGAAGTCGAAAGTAAAGTAAGTAATGGCAGTGTAAAAAACCTCCCAGGTCCAAGTGTTGCCTCTTCTGTCACTCCTTTAGGAGCCCGCCTGTCTTACAAAGTATGTTTGAATCGTCTAAGATACAACTTTTTCAGTATAAAAAAAAGAAAAATAAATGCCTGTTAGGTATTTGAACCTTTTCTTGTCACAGTTCATGCAGTTCTCACTCTGGCTGGAAAAGGTACGAGAAACACTTTATGTATTTCCCATGTTCTTCCAGGTCTCCTCTGCTATGACTGATGAGATTTGCCGACTTTCAGTTTTAGTTGATGAATTTTATTCAGATTTTCACCCTTCTCCTCAAGTACTGAAGCTCTATAAGACAGTAAGTGCCAGGCTCTTTGTCTTTCCCTTATTTTCTCCTCCCGTATTTTCATAAATTGCATAGATTTTATGTGACTTTGTCTAAGCATTGCAAGTTTTTGTGTTCTGACATATGCATATCTCTACCCAAAACTGTAAAATGTTGAAAATACTTTCAGCTTTGTTTCTGGAAAGAAATTATTTTTTGTTTGAACTATCTGTTTAGTTGAGTGGCTCCTAATTTGTAGTCTTCACTTCTAGTAAATAAAGACCTTGTGTAAATTATCTTCACTACTTCTAAAATCAAATAGATCCAAAAATAAAATGAGCTTGCAAATACCCAACACTTATTTTTAAAAAAAGTAGTTTTTATTAAACTGTAGCTCCTTGAACTAGTGTTTTAAAGGCACCTCTGTTTGCCTTTTATGCTCAGACTTTGCTGCCATAGCTCCCACCTGTTCCAGCCTGCTTGCTCACCTGGGATTGCTGTGTTTGCAGGGCAGTCTGTGCTCAGAGTGTCCTGAGCCCCACAGGAGCTGGTGGGATCAGTTTTTGTCCCTGTTTGGCTCCCATCAAATGACAGCAATAAGGGCTTTGCAGGGCAGTAGGCAGTGGTTTGCTTTTCACTGTCACAGGTTATCGAAAGTACAGACTTCCCCATATGCCTTTTAATGTTTGCAGTCCTAGGGAAGTCTCCTGCGTCACTTTAGGTTTTCAATGTGCGGTTGGAAAGCATGGTATTTCCATGGTAACAGGCTTGTCCTCCCACTGTAACAGTGCACAGTCTGTAACGTATCTCTGCTCCATAGAACGGAACTGATTAGCTCAATACAAGTTGATGAGCATGTATTGTTTGTAAAACTTCAGGAGCTGAACAAACATATAGAAGACGGTTTGGGGAAGAACCTGGCTGACCGCTGCTCCAAAGAAGTCAACCAGTCCATGCAGCAGTCCCAGCAGGAGATGATTGGTAAGAGGAGGAATGTTAACAATTTTCATTTGAAGGAAGACAATCTAAGAAAAACTTGGTTGTAAAAGAATTCTCTTTCTCATCGTGGTAAGACACCGATGCTGTAAATGATAAAGCCATTGTAGATCAGGACTGAGTGTTCAGCTGAGTCCCCTGTCTCTGATACTGAGCAGTAACAGATGCTGGGGAAGAACAGTAATGAACCAAGGTAAATATAGCACTCCCTTCCCGTTCTAGGGATTTCTGAGCAGAGATACTGCATCTGGATGAATGGCTTAAGCAAGTAGTAATGGACCTGTCCTCTGGCAACTTGTCTAATCCTTTTATAAACTCATTTAAGCTTCTGGCTTCCACAACAGAAATATGGAATACACTAATTGTTAGAAAATGTTTCTGCAGTATAATCCTCTCCCTAGGTCCCTCCAGGTCCTGAGTGCAAAGCAGAAAGGATTTGTGCACTCTCTTTTTTCTTTACTTCTTTTTTCTTTATAAGTAGTCATTTTATTGCACATCCTTCTCTGCTGATCTGTTCCTGGTAATAAAAGATTCAAAGTGAGATCACGAAATTACATGAACCCTTCTGTCCCCGTAATGCAATAATATTGCCTTTTCTCTATGGCACCATAGAACTGCTGGATACATCAATTCTTTCTGAGTCCATCCTTTCTTTTGACCATTGATAGAGGCCTTTCAGTTAATTTTGCCCCTTTTTCCAGCAGTGCTTTCTTGATGAGTTGTTTTTCATGCCTGTTTTCTTGTATCAGAGCAATAAATTGCCTGTCCTGTTAGGGTCAACCCTGCTGAAATGCCACTGATTTTGCAAAACAAATAATTATATGGTCAGTTTAGGTTCTTGAAGTTGACAAAGATGGTCAGAAGAGCAGGGATGCTGCCTGTGAGTATGGTCTACTTTTAATGTTAACTCATCTTTACTATTTGGGTTTTTTTTCTAGAAAACCTGAAGCCATTGTTGCCTTCTAGCGCTCAGAATCAGCTCCACCTGCTAGTTCCATGCAGGAAGTTTGACCTTAGCTATGATCTAAACTGTCATAGCCTGTGTGCAGATTTTCAAGAGGATATCATGTTCCACTTTTCTTTGGGATGGACTTCACTTGTAAACCGTTTCTTGGGTGCTAAACAAGCTCAGAAAGTACTCTTGGGGTTAGCAGATCCAAACATACAAGTGAGTGCTCCAGAGCTTGGGCTGCCACTGAGTGCCTTGTTTTACCTTGATGACAATATATTGGTTTTTATTCTTTGCCTGTGTTATTTACTTGCTTGCTGCTACTTCCCCCTAGGTCCTTTGTGTGAAATATTTTTGGTGAGGGTTGTTTTTATTGGGTCATATTCAGGGTTAGAATGGAACTAAAAACCTCTTGTAAATTTTTTGCAGCTGTTACACGTGTTTGTTTTCCTTTGGATTGAACCCTTTGGGTAGCCTGCTCCATTTGTACCTTTTGGATCCTTAGGTCTGAGCCAGCCCTCCGTAGAGCCCTTATTTTAAGGCAAGGGCAAGGACAGATCAAAACCTCCACTGCTCCCCAGGAGTCTTGTTCAGATTCCTGTCCTGAAGAGTTTCCTTTAAGTAAATCAAACCCTGAATATATGAAAATAAAACAAAACCCTCCTGTGTAGTTCCTTAGTGCTTTTTACTCAGGCTGCCATGTTCCCCTCTTTTAGATCCCTCATCCTTTAGCCACCACCCCGTCTGCCACCAGCCTTCCTGCCATAACTCCAGAGAACGTGCCCCAGGATGACTTTATGGTTCCTTTGGTATTGAGTTTAGCCTCGCTGACCTCACGGACCTCCATGAGCATCATCGTTGTTGGCGGAGTGGCAAGTAGCACTGGCAGCATTCCCTGTGCTGGAAGGGATGAGCTGGTCTGTCCTGGTTGGGGTGTAACACTGAGCATGTCATGGACTTGACACAGGGCCAAACGAGCTCGTGCAGGGCCCTGGATACCCACAGTCAGTCTGATTGCTCTGAACATAGCTGGGCATGTTCTCTATGCCATAGATTCAGTGACTGAATTAAAGGGTGATTTGATTGATCATTGTTTGGATTTAGTGGGAGCTTTGCTTCCTCCTTCATCAAAGAGCAGCAAGGCTTCTGTAACCTGCACATTCTCCCTGACACTGGGGACCAGCTCATGTGAATGTAGCTGAATCATTCTGCAGTAATATTGTGGAAATAATATATTTTCTTTAACTAATCAGTGAAAGGGCCATGGAGATGATGTAAAAAAAAAAATGGGTGGAATTCTATTTTATTCTGTAAGGCAACTTACTCAAGCTAATGAAGATTTTCTGTTTCAGATTTGGAAGACTATAGGCTGGAAGGTCATCTCGTTTTCCCTGAGCATGTATGGGCTGTTGTACCTCTATGAGAGGCTGACCTGGACCACACGAGCCAAGGAGAGAGCCTTCAAACAGCAGTTTGTGAACTATGCCACCGAGAAGCTGCAGATGATTGTCAGCCTCACCAGCGCCAACTGCAGCCACCAGGTGCAGCAGTAAGTGTCACCCAGGGTGTCCCGAAACTGGGACTGCCTGTGCATGGTGTGGGAAGGCAGCTTTGTTGTCCATTGGCATTTATTATGAGGCAGTGTGAAGACAGTTTAAAATTACCACCTGAGAAGGCAAATACCTGCATCTCTGTGCCTCTCTGAGTTGCTCTGAAGACGGTGACATTCTTTGTCCAGCACCTACAGTGGAGATGTGGGAGTTGGCTCTAGTGGAGGCTGAGTTGTGTCTGCCCTGTAAGGGCAAAGTTGTTCACCCTGTAAGGGTGAGCAGAACTTCTGACCTAAGGGTTGGTATGGGCACATTCTGAGTAGCCAGTTCTGGCTCTTCTGCAGTGCAGAAGAGAAACTTGACAGCCTTTCTGAACTGCTGCTTTATGTTCTCTTTCCCAAATACTTGTCTCTGCAAAGTAATGTCTGGCTGATTGTCTCCCTTAGTCTTTTGTTGAAACAATTTGTTTTGATTAAATTATTTCAGAACATTAGGCCTGCTGGTGAGACCTCTAACCCCCAGAGTGCAGAACACCTCTTCTGTGTAGCTCAGGGAGTACTTTGCTAGTACAAAGTTCAACTTCAGCAGAGGAAAGAGACTCATCCCCGTGTCCAGCAGCTGTGTGTCTCAGTGAGGACATGGAAGAGCTGGACTCAAACCAATGCTCCAGTGAGGTGAAGTAGAGAGGAGAGAGGCAGTCTCCTCTCCTGGGGGACAGCCTGAGTGCTGGCCCAGGGTGGTAACTGTGTGTTTTGTGTTTGTGTAAGGAGGAGTCTTGGAACTGGGGTTGGGAGCATGTGACTGAGGAGAAAAGTAGGATGGGATGCCTCAGGGGCCAGGTCTGGGTACTCCTCACCCTGCACAGGGTGCTGAGCGTGGGGGCACGGGACTGCTCAGCATCTTTTACTGTAGTCAGAGTCTTATGTCAGACTTGTACCTGTTGATGCCCTGTGAAAATGGCCAGACACAATGTTGCCAGAGACTGAGGTGCATTTGGAATGTTAAAGGTTTAATTTTCTAAATTTAAAAATTACGGAATTCTCCTGCTTTCTGCTATTCTGTAATCCCTTAAGAACTGGAGCCTTTGATTGCTGTGTTCTGCACACTCCAATGGCACGTGATTTTGGGGGATTATTTCTTTTGGTATTGTAGATGACTTTGTAATCATGATTTAAACTTGTTTTCCCTTTAGGGAAATGGCCACTACTTTTGCTCGGCTCTGTCAGCAGGTGGATATTACCCAGGAAAACCTGGAAAAAGAAATTGCTAGGCTTTCCAAAGAAATAGATCAGCTGGAGAACGTACAGAGCAACTCCAAGCAGCTGAGGTAAGTCTGGGTGTGACTGGCCACAAGCATCTCTTAGCCCTGATGACTTCAGAGAGATCAGTGCCAGCTATTCCTAGGTCAACTCAGGTGCAGAAGGGTGTGCAGAGATACCCTGAGCTGCTCTGGGTAAGTTAAATAAATGTTTACTGCTGCCTTAATTAACCAGCAAAGCTTCAAAAATACTCCTTCTTCAGTCATCTTTACCCTTGTCTCTCTCCAGCATATGGAGAGAGGCCCGTCTCCAGAATTTTAATCTCCTGAAGGTAACTTGAGGGTGGCACCTTCCCAAAGACCCCTCTCACAGCAAAGCAGGAGAGCAGCTCATGGTGCCAGTAGTAGGTGTTAGCAGAGAAACTTGCAGCAGTTGGTGGTTCAGGGTCTTGGAAGCAGCCTCAGCCATAGTTCCTGTTCTGTCCCCTGGCTCTGGGCTGCTGCCTCCCAGCCTCAGGCATCCACCACATCCCTTATAAAAACCAGTGTTTAGATTTTCATAGTGCTCCGAGTCTCAGTAGAGGAATAGAAATGATACATGGATGTTGATTCTGCCTTTGGGATGTTCCTGCACTGAAGCAAATCCCTTGCCTTTGTTTGTTTTGCAGAAATAAAGCCATTCACCTTGAGAATGAACTAGATCGCTTCATAAAACATTTTCTTCAAAAGAGTAAATAAAACGTCCTTGCAACCTTCCTGGTGATCCTTTGTAGGGCAAAGTAGAAGTTTTACAGGTGACACTTCTCCTCTGTGGAGTCACATGAAATTATTTATTTTTTAAATGTTAACTCTGATCACACTTACTATTGTAAAACCAAAATGAAGAGCTGTGGTACTCCAAGTGTAACATTTGTTTTGCTGATTTTTGGGTTAAAACTTACCTTTAAACACTAAATTTCTTTGGGCACTTGACAATAAAAACCCAAATCCTCACTGGTTTTCCTTAGTATGTAGCAGTAGCAAGTCTTGCTTCCTGGCATCCAGGAGCTTATGGAAGGAGAGTTTATCACTGTCTCCTTTCAGCTGCTTAGGCATGAGCCAGGGTTGGAGGGTGCTGTTTTTGTGCATGGGTGTGATTTTTAGTGAAGGGAATTACAAACTCTAGCATGGAGAAAGGACTCATGACTTGTTTGGAAAGCAGGTGCCAGTGTGTTGGGCAGCAGGTCTTCATCCAAGGGCAGTGAAAGATGTGAACTACACTAATGAAATGTGGATTCAAGGCTCCTCTGGCCACATTTAGCCAAGAGGGCATTGGTTAAGTAAAAAATGAACCTGTTTCTTGCAGTTGGTAAAGCAGTGAAAAGGCCCTTTGCCCGAGTGCACAGATGGAACCACGTTCAGGTGTGTCACTGCTGAGCTCACAGCCAGGCACAGGAGGGTTTGCTGAAGTGGTCTGGACTGGATTTGTGCAGGTAAGAAGCTCAGGATGTCAGGATTGACCTGGAGCCTCTGCTGCTGCGTTTGGGGAACAGGGAGAGATGGGGTCTGACCACGTCCTGACCCAGTCCCTTGGTTCTTCTGTAGAACACGTCTCCTCTCAGTGAGACTCCAGGCACGTGTGCTGGAATCCTTTTGCTTTGCTCACTTCCAGCAACAAAAGCTTCCTTTTAAAAAAAGGAAGTTTCTGCTGTTGCCATCTGCAGACAACACCTACTATTTTCTAACCAGACTTTTTAAAATTATTTTAAAATAAGAATATTTATATATTTTTATGGCAGTGTTAACATGACTGAATGAAATACTCAGCTCTAAGGTGCAGGGATTTGCTATTTTCCAGCAATAAAGGGCTATCATATCTATTTCCTGCTAAGATGTAATGCTAGAGGAGTTAAGAGAAAACAAAGAATAGTTCTACCTGTGCGTTCAGGTGTTTGTTCCTGACTCTGCAGGGGGACTGTTGGGGTTTTTTGGGGTTTTGAGGGAAACTGAAATCCAGCAATGAGTAACAGCCTGACCTTGGTGTGGTGAGGGCACAGCTGTGTATTGGTGCTCTTGTTTCTGGAGCACTTTTATTGACATTGTATCAAAATAAAACTTGACATGCATGTGTTCTGCAGATATTTATTAAAACAAGTACTATCCCTGTTCTCTAGTAAGTTCTTTGGCAGCTCTGTCCGAGGTGAAGACCTGCACGTGGTGCCCACAGTTAATGCAGATCCAGCTGCTGAGGTGTAGCTGGTCCATCCCCATCCCATGGACATCCTGGGGCCAGGGGCTGCTCTAAAACAACACTGACACGTGCTCCAGGCTGGTTAAAAGCACTTGTTTATTGGTTACAATATCAACTCATGGCAACATCTTTCACTGAGCCACTGTACAAATACAAAGAAAAAGATCCATCCTGGAAAAAAAAAAGCTATAAACAGAGTTCATAGCAAGTGATCTTTTTTGTCACAGGGAAGTCTTTTTACAACAGCACTGTTAAAGAACAAATGGCACAAGTCCCTGGTTTTTTTAATAGCTTAAATAAAAGCTTTAAGACTGTTTCTGAATACATACACAATCCAAAGGCAGTGCAGAATCACTTCATAATTGGTAACATTACCAAAGTTTTCCAAAGTAGTCAGCAACAAGTAAAACAAAAAAAGCTGATGAGAGATGCTGATGGAACTAAAGGCAAAGTAAAATCGAGCATGTTTAGAAGCATTTTGCTTTGACCTCCTTTGGATGTAATATGTACTTACAAGTGTTCAGATGCTTTTATTTTAAAAAAAAAGAAAAACACAAAGAGCACCATTGTGTAAGTAAAACAAAGGCTTGAAATATCTAAGACTATTCCACCGAAGTCCATATTAGATAAAACCTAAACATACTGTGTGGTATAAGAATGTCAGGCACATGTAATCTGTTATCAGTTATATCAATTAGTAACACTGTTCACACATTTACCATAACAACACTGCATTAACATTCTGCATGTATTTTACATAACCAGCAATTGGATAAAAGGCTCTGGTGCCTCTGAAGTGTAGGAGGAGTGTGACCAGCATGCATGCCAGAGTACTGGATACACAGTGCACCATCAACCCATGCTAAGTACTTGTACAGGAAATGCTATCTCAAAACCAGCCATTCTGCTACACAACCATTGATACCAACTAGTCCAATTAGCCAATACTCTCACCAACATCTTAAAGCACAGCACTAAACCTAGTGGAGGTGACAACTGTCCTCAAAGAGGACAGACTACAACTCTTGGAATGTCTTCACAATGTTTTCATTCCACCTTAAAGTAATTAATGTGAACTTCATCGTGGGACGAGCGCTTACACAACTGAAGTAAAGAGTTAACTATTTCCAACCCATGCATTACAGTAAGGACACAGTGGGACCTGCTGCTGCACCAGTTCAGCTTTGTCAAGGCAAGGTCAGGCCCTGTCCTCAGGCAGGGAAAAGCCCATTTAATCCGTGTTACATTTGGAATGGTGTAAATCTTGTCAACACACTGAGCTACTGGCACTGCCACATATCTGCAGTTCAGCACAGCAGAGGATAGTGGTGTTTCAAAGGAAAAGGTCTGGAGATAGATGGAAACAGGCTACGTTACTGGAGTATACAGGAGTACAGCAGCACGATGCTACAGCAGCACGATGCTGCAGCAGCTTTGTGGTTTCCAGACTCAACCGCTTTCTCCAGCAATAAACAAATATCCAAGTCTACAGGGGAACAAGCCCAGGCTGGGCACTTAGCTGAAGGGAGAACTCTCTATTGCAAAGTTAAATCTCACTAGAAAATGGTGACAAAACTCCACCTGAATTAAATAAATTGTTACACCAAGCACATGGTTGGTTCTGCTCCCCAAGCCACAACTGACTGCCTTCAGGAGAGAGGCTCAGCAAGTGACCCATCTACCTTCTGGCACAATGCTCTTGGCAACGCCCTTTCTGTAACGACACGACTTCCTTGCAATTCAGCTAAGGATGAAGTTTGGCAACAAACTTTTAAAGCCAGTGAAGATGTGCCCACTAGTGCTGCAAGACCTGCTGTGAGTGAGTTTGCTGTCTGGGTGCAGTCAGAAATCACACCGGCTGCACACCTGAGCCCATTAACTGCAGGGACACACCAGTTTCTTTGAGATTCAAAGCTAGGGTAAAACCTTAAGTAAAACCTAACAAAGGGTCATTTTATTACCTTCCTTGTATTAGGAGCAGTTTGAACTTTCACCATCATTAAAGCCACATCCATTTTATTTGAGGCACCAACTTCAAAAGGCCGAACAGCCATTTAAAGGGAATGCCATGGGCCTCACACAGTACCTGTGGTACTTAAATCTGTAGGCTTAAAAAAAATAACCCATATCCAGGGCAGTAATGAAACAGCAAATGTCACCTGGGCAGGATCTACCCCAGGCTCTGTCCAAGTTCCCAAGAAGCACCAGATGCTGTTTCCCTCGCTGTGCTCAGGTTTCTTCCCGGTCTCCTCGTGCGCTGACACAGGAGGCCCCTCGGACCTGGGGCACTGCAAACCCGGGGTGACCGACGAGCAGAAGGGGGCAGGGCTCTAGGATGCCTCTGGACACCTCAGCAAGTAGTTGGCATTCCTTAGTATTTATTTTAAAAGCAGCTGAATCCAACAGACAACAGCCATCCAACAATGACAGTGAAGTTATTTGCAGTAATACCTGTACGAGCGCCATTACCACGGTTACAGGCTACCTGAACTGGTAAGAAAAGTTATATACAGCTGTAAAATTGGTTTTGGAGTTTCACAAGTAGAAACCAGTTTTAACACCAGAACGTAAAAACGGCACCTGTCTCGGCAAAGGTGTTGACTAGGAAATTGGTTCAAAAGACGCTTTTATGGAAAAAAATTTTTTTAGAAAAAGAATTATTTTCTTAAAATCCCTTAGTAACAAATTTCCAGAATGATTCACTCAAGGCAGCTGTGAGTTAAAAAAAATAAGTGCACCACTAAAAAATAAACTGAGTCTGCAAGATCCCAAAGAGCTGCTCACTTAAGAGAATTACAAGAATTCCATAATAGTTCTGTTAATGCAGACAGATCATAAAGCAAAACGCTGAGGAATTCCTGTGAGAGACAATACAGTGGGATTTTGGTCCTACACCACAGGCTGCTGTTAGGAAACGTTCCTTCTCCAGCACAAGAGGTGCCTTTTTCTTGTTTTAAAAGTTAATTTACTGTGATTGCCTGGTACGTTTATTGGCACCATCATCATTATAGACATGGCAAGTTTACAGGCACAGGCTGGAAGTACTGAAATTTAGGATTAAAAACATCAGAAACTTGACAAATAGTTATCTCAGCCAGAAATCCACTTGGATATATTACAGGATTCTGGGCCCTTCTCTTTACTGCCTGACCTAGAGACACCCAGACTCCCCATCAGTTCCGATAAGCGACGATGGACATCATCTGCCAACCTGATTTAAAATTTATGTTATCTTTAAAATGAGTCACTTAAGAGAAGCCATAGATTTAAGCCCCCTTTCCAAGAAAGCCACAGATGTTCGGATTCCCAAGGGAACATCCACTGTGAATGCAGACAGGCTGCCAGGCACCAAAAAAGTTAAGCAACCTCCCTGGGCAGTTTCAGACCTGCAGCAGTCACTTTGTTTTCCTGTCTCTACACTCAACTGTACTTGATCAGATTTATAAGCAACTGACATCAAAATCAGAATAAAAGCAGGAAAGGAGAAGTAGCTATTTACAGTGTCAGAGCTGCAGAACAACTGGTATCCAGTAACCCCTTGGCACAGCCCTCAGTGACCACAGAACAGGCACTGCTAAGGTTAAGGTTATCATAGGAAGTTTTCAGGGGTCACACAGGTGCACAGTTAAACAATTCTGCAGTTCCTTTGCTAACTCACACTGCACAGAATTGACAAGTGCTTTTAGCTGTCGTGTGCTTTGGCAACTCCTGAATTTGGAGGGGGATTACAGGTGATTAACTGCACAGTTAAATCCTCTTCAGGAATTTAAGCAAAGTCCTCCTCAATTTCTCAGCCGGAGTGGAATTGAGCAAGCTCTGCAGAGACACTGCTCTGGGCTCCAAGCACCAGCCAAATCTCTGTTAGTGCAGATCAGCTGGAGCCCGAGATGGGCCAAAGCCACCCTGTTTAGCCAGAGCTCAGCTGTCAAAAGGGAAAGCACTCATACACTTCACAACATCAGTGACCACTTGGCTCCTGTACCCACGGACTGCATGGAATAACTGATGCAAAAAGCTGCAGGAAGGAAGGTAAGACTTCTCAAACTGGATTTATTTTAAATTATTTTTGCTGTTGTTGCAAGTCTGCCTGGCACTAACTCCTTGGTGTTTGGAGGCCGTGACTGCCAATGGATGAACCAGGAACCACTGGCTTGAAGGAAGAACCCTCCTGATTAAAAATAGGCAAGCAGGTCAAGAAGTGAGTGAATAAGGCGGTAGGTATTAACTGGGAGTCTCCAGGGCCTTTAAAAAAAAAATTCAAACGCCTTCCATTATAAAAAACACATACATATCATTGGCTTCACTTTATCTACAGTAAATTCACAAAAACATTTAAAACAGCAATCTAGTTCACCCACTACAAAACTCAGAAGTGACATCTCAGGTTAAAAGCAAAGCTATAAATGTAGTTCCTTAAAAAATGCAAACATATTTCTTTACATACAGACAAATGTTACATGATTGGCTGCTATAATGTGTATATTCTGTTATGTACAAAAAAAAAGTACAGGATTAGCAGACTGAGCACAAGCAAAAACCCTTCAAGGACAATCTAACCAAACCACCAAAAACAAAAAGACTGGCTCTTAGTTTGTCGGTCACCATGATTATGTGTGCTGGCCCCTTTTAAAAAGTCAGTGATTTCTTCCCCCCTCCCCTATTTCTTCACTTGATTTTTTTTTTCTAGTTTACAGAAAGCCTTTTTGTGTAATAATCAGTGAATAGAAAAACTTCACCTGCAAATACAAGGTAGAAATGTTATTTCACAGCTATAGGCTGCAGCATTGATCTCTCCAGATCTCAAATGGAGAATGTACGTTTGGCTCCCAGTTAATTCCAGATTCTGAGAAAACTGTCCCAAGACCCTGTAGCTACAGCCATGCCGTCATCAGTAACACCTAAACAGCTGACACGGTTGTCATGGCCAGCAAGGACACCTGGAAAAGAAGAAGCAATGGAAGTCAGTGTCTGCAGGATGTCAAGAACTTCAGCTGTTACTCTGCTTTCCCAAGCGAGTCTTAAATTTACTAATAAAGTTGTAATGCAAGATTTTTATTATCCTTTTTGTCTTTTCTCTGGAAAACCATATGGAACACAACAGCTTATCAAGAAAATTAACAATAAGGTTATAAAAATATGTTCACACAGTATCACCTCCATTTTTCTCTCTGCCCTTACAAAGTCTCCTTCCTGTCTCAAAGATGTCATAATCCCTAATGATTTCCCCTGTTTTTAGCAATGCTGCCCACAATTTCAGCCATCAAATACTTCCAAAATCAAAGGTGGTACCTCCTGACAATGCCCTGGATACAAGAACCACCTGGAGTTTCTGAAGTTCTGCAAACCCTAGAAATTGCAAAGCCCCCACACATCCTGACAGACTATCAGGAGAGCAGCGCTATCCTGCCCCTTCTCACTTTGGTCTGGCTTTCCCTCTACCTGTTCTTGCCCCCATCTGCTCTCCCAAGGTTCCACATCCAGGTCTAGTAGAACTCTGCTGCCCATATCCCTCAAAGAAAATGCTTTATTTTCAGCATAACAGCAGAATTAATATTCAGAACTGAACCAGGCCCCAGAATTTAAGTTACTGTAAGAAGTGAGAAATAGCTGTACTATAAACATGTGTTTACTTCCCCTTCCTCTCTGCAGAGAATGACCTCCAAAGCAAAAAGACTACTGTAGCTACACCTGAATTGCTGCCTCTGATGGGTGCAAATCAATGCAAAGGGTAATTTTGTATTACTTAATTTCATAGGCTTAGTGAAATGCATTTTCTGCAGATGTAACGTAATTTTGGAGTCTGCTCCACTTCCCCAAAGGCTGGGATCTCCCAACACACAGATCTGTAGTGGCCAATATCCCAAAACAAGCCTGTTCCACTGACTGAAGCATTTACTGCACAGATCACAGAGATGGAACCGAAACGCAGCCTAACTTTGGGAACACAGAACCAAACGCAACAAAAAGAGGCCACTCCAAAAGACAACGGTGTTAAAAGGGAGCAAGTGGATTCCACTGGCAATGAACTGGCCCTGCATTCTGCACAGATTTGGAATATCCACGTGCTCTGAGGCAGTGGGACAGCTCCCAGCAGCTCAGTGTCCTCACCTGCCCTCTCCCCTTTCAGGGTGTCCCACACGTTGCAGTTGAAGTCGTCGTAACCCGCGAGCAAGAGGCGCCCGCTCTTGGAGAAGGCTACGGAGGTGATCCCACAGATGATGTTGTCGTGGGAATACATCATCAACTCCTGGTCTGCCCGGAGGTCGAAGAGACGGCAAGTGGCATCATCAGATCCAGTGGCAAACGCATGTCCGTTAGGGAAGAACTGGAAGTTTCAATTAAGAGACAAGAGTTTGACACCGGAAAAATACACTGTTTGTGTATTAGTTTTAGGAACATCACGGGATGATTTCTCCAGAGAAAGGCAGAATGATTTATTTTAAATAAGTATTTGCATGTTAAAAAAAATGCATATGAACAGCTATGCAAGGAAACACCTCTGGAATAGTGCTGGTGACACCTGAGTGACTGGACCTGTACCCAGGCAGTTCCTGTGTGCAGTGCAACAGGAGTCACAGGGTATGCAAGTGACTCCCAGAGGATGCAGCAAACCCCAGTTCTGTACATCCTGGCTGTGGGCCAGGAAGACCTGGGTGAAGTGGAACTCAGTGTTCCATCCTGAGCTGGTCAGTCAGGTTGGCTCAGCCAAGAAAGAAGATTGTAAGCAATTCAATTTCCAAAACAATCTACTCCAAATCCAAGTCATTCTCTCAGCATCCATATTGATTGAAATGCGAATGGAGAGAGCTCAACACATCTCAAGGTCCAGGTCTAAGTATAGGATCTGCAGTTTTGTACTGGTCATGTGTTTGGTATTTTCTCAGTCTTAGTAATTTTTCATGTTTATCAAAACCAGATGCAGCTTAGACTTCGATTTCATTCCCTATTTACCAGAGCTTCTATCTTGCAGGTCAGAACATAGTGTTACTATGAGAGAGAGGAAATATAATCCAGTTTATAAATATTACTGAATTATTGCAGGAAATATTCAACAAAAGTACTGATTTTAACTTTGCCTTCCGGAATATTGTGCTGAAAACTCTTTTCAACAGAAAATATCAAGGAGGTTTTCATTCAATGAAAAGCTTTAAGATAGAGATGCTTGGCTGTTTTACACCCTCTCAGTACATTGCATTTATCTACAATTTTCAGTTTTTAACACATTGCCATACTGCAAGAAGTTTCCCTAGCCCATTTTCCACTTCTTAAAAAAAGTAATGTCTCAGTTACTCAACAAAAACACAGCTGGAGCTATTCCAAGAACAGCTCAGATAATGCATCACAGATAATAGCAATAATAATTCAGTTCCAAACTAGATCATAAATTATTAGACCACCTTCTCCATTACATACGACCTGACAGTCCCTGCCCTAACTAACTGATTTTAAAACAAGGTAACTCAGTAGCTGAATTCATGTAAATGCAGCCTCCCCCTTTCTTCCCACGTGGAAATACAAAGGATCACTTACACAAACTGCATTAATATCTGACACATGCCCAGTGAAGGACTGCCTGCACATTCCATCTCGGATATCCCAAAGCTTCGAGGAGGCGTCACAGGCACCCGAAACAAAAGTCCTCATGTCTGGACTAAGAGAGAGACTCATCACATCTCCAGTGTGCCCAGTGAAGGTGGTGGTCTGCTGACCAGTTTCAATGTCCCACAAAGCGCTGGAGATAAAGGGACAACATTAACACAATGTCTGTGAGCATTTCAGAGTTCAAGGTTTAAATACAAATTAAAGCATTGGAGACAAAAAAAAAGGGGGTAGGGAAGACCAACAGAGCTCAACAACTCACCAAGTGGTGTCTCCTGAGCTGGTGACAATTTGGTTGTCATCTAGGAAGCGACAGCAGGACAAGTAACCTAAAAATGAAACAATTATTTTAGTTTCCAACCAAGGAGTAATGACTGAATTTTAAAGCCCAAGACCATCAGCAAAGTTCTCCCACAACTTGTCTGTAACCAACACAACTATTGCACAGCTCACAACACACCTCAAAGTGAGATGGTTTCCTTTGGTGCAGAAAAGAACCAAAGCAGAAGCAAGACCATGGCTGACCTGTGTGCCCCGGCAGCTCCCGGCTCACTCGCACGTTGCCCTCCCTGGTTTTCAGGTTGTATATGGAGCAGATGTTGTCCAGGCCACCACAGGCCACATAGTTCCCAGAGGGTGCATAGGCACAGGTCATCACCCAGGAGGATCTCAAGGGAATGGCGTGCATCTTGGGAGAGACACAGCGCGTGAGGGCTCTCAGACCATCAGTTACAGCAGATCACACACACCACGGGCACTGGGCACTCTGAGTCTCAGTATTTGGATTTTACAAGGCATTACAAATCATTTCATTATTTGTACATCCACACATACTGCTGTGATACCAGCAGTATCTGTAGGGTAATGCACAGAACTTTAGTAGACATTATTACATAGCAAAGCTATCCTAAACTTAAACATTTACAGTGTTTGCTTATTCTACATAGATTGCCTTGTCCAACTATTTTACATCTTTGAACTATAGGTTACAAGATGTGATGGCTGTACCCATGGAAAATGGAGAGTTTACAGAAGCACAGCTTCTTTAATTCCTTCTCCTTTCTCTGCCCTCAAAGCCAAAACATTCCCGTAAATTCTGAGGTTGTGCATCTCTACAATTCAAAGCCAAATTTGTTGCAGAAGCAACACCACACAGGCAGAGAGCAACAGCTACGAGCTATTGCACTAAGAAATTAAATTAAGAGTGAAAAATGTTACATATTACCTATGTAATTAACTATTGCTTCAGAGACAGAACCTACAACACAGATCAGGCAGCCATGAAAGGAACAAAGAAAGATTATATCTGAATCAGAAAGACTGCTTCTTTTAATTTCTGACTTGCAACCATAGAAAAAATACACAAGTCTTCTCAAACACACAGACTACACATTGTTGATAAAGATTATAAATAAATACCTTATTTGTTGTATAACTATCCCAAATAATTAGCTTTCCATCTTGAGAAGCACTGACTAGTAGCCTAAATATAAACAGAAAATAAAGTATTAATAGAAAACAAACAAAAAAATCAAACTAGACATACAGCCTGTCTGATTACCAAGTGATTCAGAAATTTTGTAATTTCTTTATTACCCTCTGCTTTTTCTCTTTCATTGGAGGGTTGTATTTGTTGGAAGAAGCCTGCAAAGACCCAAATCTTCATATTACCTGATTGAAGAATTCAGTGTCCCCTGGGACTCATGCTTAACAATAAACACGACCAAACAACTTGCTGAAAATAATGTTTTATGAATTCCCTCCACAGCTGCTTTCATTATTCATACACTAATGTTCTAACTCCACAGTCAAACAAAAGCCAATAAGGAATTCAGGTGAGAATAAATCTTGGAGAGCAGATTCCAGATATTTTCCTTTCTGGATGACATGACACAGACCAGACCATGAGGCAGCATAACAAAACTTCAAGATATTTTTCTCCCACTATGTAAAAAAGGATTTTTTTTTAATAAAATAAAATTTGGCTGTAAAGTTTTTAAATCTTTGTTATCAGAGGAGTTGCATTATTATTATTATTCAAAATCTTTGGAATGCTGGATATAGTATTTTCCAAAATAGGCCTAACCACATACTCTCCTCTGCTTAAGCAGACTCCAAAACTTAGTGAAAACTGAAAGAAGGAAAAGGCACAATATCCATGGTGAAAACAATCAAAATACCTCTCCTCTCAGTCAGGGTTGCTCCATCACCCCTTTGCAATCCCCACTGGTTTTAAGGAGCCAAACTGCAACTAAAATAGTCGTGGTTTGTGATCCCCCTGCAAGGGCACAACCACCACACCATAAGGCTCCCAAAACCTGATCATCTGCTGTCCAGCCCTTAAACTGCAAGTTTCAACCTGCCCTGTACCAACCTGGAGTCAGACCCCCAGTGCATGGCATAGATTTTGGCTAAGTGACCTCTAAGCGTGCGCCTGGTTCGCATCTGGATCCGACCCACCGAGTCCAGACTTGTTGTGATCTAAAAATAAATAAAACAAAACCCCTGAGATACTGAGAATTATTTTTAATATGCAAGATAACACAAAAATACATTTGAACTTTGATAAAATATAATCTGTCTTGGCACGCAACAAAAAACCAAACAAACAGGACGCTGGTGCACACTCAGGATTAGGTCTTTGCAACACTGACAAAAATAGATTTTCCAGAACACAGACTATCACAAACTTCATGATGGCTACACCTGGAACTTCAGAAATTTTTTTAAAAATACTACGTCATAGTGAGACTATTCTGGATTATTAAATTTGAACGTTTTCAATTAAAGCAAATGAAAGAAAATCCTCCAGTATTTATTGCATTGTTACTTTTTAAAGCGTGGCAGAACTTTAAATGCAAAACCCTTTTGATTCTACACTACAGATAAAAGATGTTTATTTAAGTCTTTCTAAATATATTAAACACAATAAACATCCTCTATTTAAAAGGGAAACTGGAAGCAGAAACCATTAAGATGGTGGGGGGTTTTTGACTGGTTGGGGTTTTTTGCCATTTTGTTTATTTGAGGGGGTTTTTGTGGTGTTTTGTTCTGTTTTAAACAACTGTATAAATACACAGAACATTTCCAGAGGCTTCTTTATTCTTCTAGTTGAACAGGAAGATGTTACAGTCATATTACAATCATATTTATATTTTTGTATCTATCAAATAACAGACTATATGAAGAACCAGGAACATACCTGAGCAAGAGTTGTGTCACTACATGCTTTCCTGGCATCCTGAAACAAACAATACAACGAGTTAAATTGGAAAGGCAACACTGAGCCTGGAAAAATAATTCGAGTTGGACTTTAACACACTCAAAGTCACACACCACCACCAACTGACACCTTCTGTCACCCTAGTTTGTTTGACTGTTCAAGGAATCTAAAGCACTGGCACACAACTAGGGATCGTGGAAAAAGAGGGACTCAGGAAGGGCCATGCCCCAGCAGCCTTTGAATCTCCCTTTCTACAGACTATGGGATTCAAAGGCATTTGGAGCCATCCTGAAGTCTCAGTGCCTACCCTTTTCCCTGTATTCCTTCCCTGGGGTAGATGTGCTTGCTCAGGGTGTGCTGAGCACAAGGGAAGAACTGATCCACCTGGAAAAGCAACCACATATCACACATGATTAGGAAGCTCTGTGTCACACCAGGCTCTTGCATCAATTAACCAAACCCCCCTTGCCATCACCGGTGTGATGGTTGGGAGAGGATGAAAATCAACAGGATCCAGGGAGCAGGACAGGCAGACAGCAGGATTATCAAAGCTTAAAATGATGATGCACTTGATAAAAACGAAGGATAAAAATGCCTACTAACACCCTCACTCACATCAGGAGCTGTATAGCACAAGTTAAATTACAACAGTTGACAGCTGTATTGAGGGATCAGCCACAGAACCCTCCTCTCTAATTCCCTGCAATCTCTCCTGTCTCCTAAAAACGATGGTGCTTCTTCACCAGAGATTTGTGTGTGTGTCCCTCATCCCACCAAAGTTCAATCTGTGCACAACTGGAAACGTGGTCTTTGAGAGGAGGATCGGAAACATTTACTCACACATTTTGGAACTGCATCAACACGTTCAGATGTGGATCTTTAGATTTATTTCAAGCTCTTGCTTGAGAGTTACTTGACATTGCAACTTTAACATTTCTTAAGTGCATGTTTATTTTGACCACCCTTTATAGCTCTCCTCCCAAAAAGCAAGCCTGGGAGTGGATTAAGTCATCTCAACTTATTTTTATAATGTCTGAACTGTAGAAATATTTATAAAATGTTGACGTCTGGAATCAGGAGGGGTTTAAAATACCAGAGCAGCAAATCCCTTAGCACTCAGAACTTATTTCATCCACAGAAAGAAACACACTGGATTTTAAATTACTTTGTTTGGTTTAGCTCAAATACTTAAAGATGTTCAAGAGAAAATGATTTCTGAATGCAGTCTAAATGAAACAAAGCATTTCTTCTCTTGAAGAGCCATTAGCAACACTTATACTTGAGGCTTTCTAATACTTGCCGTACAATTGGCAAAACTACAGGGAAAGGAGAGTTTGAACAGACTATTTTAATTCTTACATTGAAACTCTCATTCCTACATGAGCACCATCATAACAGAATCAGTTGTGTCAAAAGATAAAAAAGCTCTTCTGTATAATTGCAGATTTTCCTCAGTTCATACAGTAGACAATGCAAAGTTTGTGAGAAAAACATACCTGCTGGATCAGTGTGCAGGCCCCACAATTTCCAAGCACACACACACTTCAGATTGCAGGTTTTCCCCCAAACTATCTGTGTTTTTTTAAATACAGTGCCTTATTTGTTCAGAATGTGTGGTTCAAATGACACTGTGCCAAGTAAGCAACACTCCCAATAATCATTATCCTCAATTTCAGTTCTCAAAGTGAGGGAGGACACACATATCACATGGGAACTTTAGTGTAGAGAGAAATAGGAATTAACTTTAACCATAAAGTCATCTGACAGATCTGACAGCTCATCATTACAAAGTTACAAAGGAAACGTTAAATTGACCTAAAACCACAAAATGGAGTCATTAGACAAAGGGCCAATCAGATTTTTATGCTCCAAAATTTTAAAAAGCAGCAAACTTTTTGCAACTCAGCCTAGCTCTCTTACTTGCCTGGTAGCTCTTTCTTCACACAATTTTGCATAAAAACAAGTCTGACTGATTACCAAGACTGAAAAAAAGACTTAACTGGCTCACCTGATGTAATATAACAACAAAGCCTTTAGACATCAGGCAGAGCAAAAACTGAAAAATTACAAACAACTTGCTGTAATAAAGCTGAAATTGAAAAAAAAAAAAGTATTTTGAACTAAAATTGATCTGTATTCTCTACAGAGCTGGTTGGACACCCAGTGCCACAGCACTGAGTGACCCCATCCTTGTCTTTCCATGGTGCTTTAAGTGGAAGTGACAGGACACAGAGCTCTCCTTGGATTACACTGAGTGAGCAGCATGAAAAGCAACACTTGCTCCCAAGACAAGCACTAACACAAAGTGTGTTCATCACATGGCTGACACCAACAAGCAGGAGACACCACACAACAACTGCTGCCAGCAGATGCCATGCTAAAAAAAAAAAAAAAAAAGTCAATGTGTCTGCAACATATTCCAAGAAACCTGTACTCTTTGCTGACAGGAATGTTTGCAAATAAGGAATCCCCCCATTAATCAGATTTAGGAATGCTTTCATGCTTAGAAAATCTTGATGAAAAACAAACAGACTTTGAATATCATTATACTTGTGCTTTTCTGAAAACTGTACAGGCACGTTGCAATAGGTTCCTGGAAAACTGAATTTGGGTAGAACAGCTCAGATTTGGTTTATCTTCAGCGAGTAAATGCAACAAAAAACCAGAACATATGAGGGGATCAGCTTTTAAAAAAATAACTCCAACAGGAAGCAAAGCAATAGGGTTTGTAGAAATGACATCCACCCTGAAGGTTCTCTTTTTTCTAACACCCCTAAGTCCAACTTGTGCCTAAGTTCTACAAGTTTGCTGCTCCCTTCTTGTTTTAAAAACCCAAAACAAACAAACAAAAAATAGTAGAGACAAATACACCTACCCTTAGTAACAAAACTTAGCAAAGTTCAATAGAAACTAAAACCTTCAGCCCAAGAAATATTACAGATGCTTTTCATTATATCAACAGCTTTTCTGATATTTTAAACAAATATTCTGAAAATATTTTAAGCTCTGCACAACTTAAGCAGGAGCAGGTCGTAGGTGTGATCTTTATAATTTATTCCTTTAAAGGAGGAACTTTATCATGAAAAATAAGCCATTAGCAATTCTCACTCTGATTTGGTTCCTCAGCTGCTCTGCCTCCTGCCGTAACTGTTCCAGCTCACTCATCTTCTTCAGCCTCTATTTCTCACACTCCACTGGAGAAAAAAAACCTGCCAAAAAAGGGGAAGGAAAGTAAGTTTTAGTATCACTTTCTCCTCTTTCAAAAGCAAAACAAAAAACCCCACAAACCTATATATATATTTATTTATTCTGCCTTCCACTTAGATATTCCCTTTAGTGCACTGTCTTAATGAATGTGACATGACTTAAATGACTTCAATTCCTGAATTACCATCAAAAGCAGAATTAAGTGAAGTCTATTTTGAATATAGAAGCAACTGTCAACAGAACCACCCACTGTACTTTTAAAAATCTGTTTTGTAGCAGGGCTCTGATCACCTGCTTGGAAAAGTGTCACAAACCTGTGCCCCAAGATGGCAACAGAGAGCAAAGGCTGCAGGTCCACTCAACATTCACCTCCAGGCTCAACAGGGCTACAATATAAGCACCCTGCACAGGACATCCAAGGCAGGTTTGGTTTTAATTAAGGATGGTATTTTTTTAATCCTAGACTATAGCTGAAATAGCAGGTTTCCTCCAATTTCCTCCCATTTTTTCCCTTGGCCAAGGCACAAGAATCTTTTTGCTTCAAAGGCACCCACACAGTAAGAAGGGGTAACAAAGACCAAACCTCCCTGAAAGCATCCTCATGCTGATATAGCCCTCAGCTGCCTAAAGCAGCTCTCCCCTGAGTGAAACCCAAAGCAGCCTTAATGAGATCAGGTAACAGTGAAACCACATGGAGGCACCCTGTCAGGTTAGCAAATTTTTCTCAAATCAGATTTTGCATCTGATTTTTTCAGTGTGTTGAATAAAGTTTTCTCAGATCAATTTGCCTCTTTATCCCCAGCAGGGCAGCACAGCCAAAACACCACTACAGAGACCTCTTAAGTCCACTCACATATGGAAACTTGAATATCCTTTCAGGTTAAGTAACTCGCTCACAAACAAGCCAGGTGCTTGTCTGTAATTTTTTCATTATAAAAAAGCAAACCAGAAAGGTGATGGTGAGTCCGTGACATTATCCAAAAAGCCAAAACACTCACAGCTTTTAGAACAAGAAAGACAAGTCAGGTTACTGCTCATGAAATGAAAATTGAGGAAGGAAAGAAAAGAAGTGGGAAAAAGAATCTATTCAAAACATTACTCTCTGTTTCTTATTTAGCGCACTGAAAAACGGCCAAAAACAAAAGAAGGGTCACAGTGTGTCTGTGAGCTGCAGACCTTTAGGGAAAGCCCTTCATTTGGTCTGGCTACTGGTTCTTTGCAGTGCAGTAGTGATGTGCCCCAAAACACTGACTCTGGGAAGCTTTTTTCCTTCTACAAAACATGGCACTTCATGGATTAAAACAGTGAGAAATTTTGCTTAAAAGCAATTCGCTAATAAGATGATCATCCTCGGATTTGTGGCTTGAACAAGTGTTTGAGAGCTACAAAACTTCTCGCTACTCAAGAAGAAAAGAATCTTCATTAATTAATTATCCATCTACTCTTCCTTCCAGTCTGAACCACAGTGCTTCCCACAGCTATCACTGCAAAGTCCAGCTCAGAACAAACTCACAAACGTACACAAGTTGGATCACCTCCAGATCAAAATACCTCCTCATCAGTAGGAGAAGTGGTAACTTAGGTCTGACTACATCAGCAAACTATGAGGTTCACACCTTTCCCTTCCTTAAACCTGTGATGTTTAACTGCAAAGACGTTGTAATTCATATGTGAGCATCAGACTACTTCATTTACTACCATGTTCCTAGTTCAGATGCACTGCAGGTATAACGCAGAAGTCACTGACACTCATGTCTGCTTAAAAAAAAAATCAAGCATTAAAAACATCACTTCAGCATGCACTTTATTCACACATCTTTACTGAGCTTAATTAGAATCATAACGCATTTAATGGGTACTGACAGTGTCAAACTGACCTTTCATTATGATGCTCCTTTGTCATTTCAGAACCTACTCAAAGGTAACAGAGACAAAACACTGGTCTCAGAGGTCTAAAGCCAGCCAGCCACGCTGCCTGCCAATGTTCTGCAGTCTGGTCTGCTATTTTTAACAGAAGATAAAGACTCCTAACAGAGGAGTCAATGTATCTCTAATTTTCTGAGAAGGGAAGTCAGCTCCTGCCCTGTGATGGGCCACACACACTTGAGTGCTCTGCAAATAGTCATTTCAACACAGAGAATTATTGATCATAAAGAAAGTGACATTATTCACAACTGGAAGCACACATGGCTAGTCACAACCTCCTAAAGTCAGGGTATTTTTTTATTCATAGATAAAACTGTGAGCAGATTAGGAAATGAGCCGTAGAGTTGCACTGCCACTTAAAATCCATCAATGACCATTCTGCACTTTAACCATTAAGTCACTGTTAATGATTTTCATGTCACTTGTATCAGCACTGCTCCCCATTAATGCCAATTCTGCACCAGCTGTTAAATCGTGTTACACTTTCCTAAATTCCTACATGCACAAAATCCAGCTGCAGAAGCCTTCCCACCCAGCCACACACCTTTAGCTATAGTTCTGAGGCAAATAAAAGGACAATGATCTTCCATATTTTTTGAAAGAAATTATCTTTTTTGGTAGTAGAAAAGCCCCAGCAGCACCAGTGTGTTCTAAATCTGAAAGGCCTCAGCATTGCTGATCTGCAGAAATGTATCAGTGGTTCAAGGTCAAGTGATACCACAGTGAACAGCACACACTCCCACAAAATCCAGGTTCCTTTCAGAACTGCATGTCTCCAGCTTTAAGCATTAAATTTCCCTTCCAATATACAGCAGCTGAACAGCAAGCTCTGAGATATTCTTAAGCTATGTATAAACACCAGGATAATACAGTAAACAAACTAAGTGCACAGTTTTAACTATTAAATTGAAGTGTATCCAACACTGTTGTACAGTCTGGCTGCAGCTCCCTGTGTGTTCAGATCACCCATCCACCATTAAGCGCTCAGCAGAACTGAGAGAAAGATGCTTCCACTTGGGATTTTTCCTTCTTTGATGTGCCCACAGGAAACTACAGAAATTGAGTGGGCAGGGAAGTGTTCACAGATGCCTTTACAGATTCACAGCAACTCTGCAAGCAGCATCTCTGAATTCCTGTCAAACTCCTGTGTGAACATCTTACTGATGTCAGACCCACGACAGCAACACAGGAAGATAAACTCCTGCTTGGATGCCTGGAACTTGTGGATGGATCTGTGTCTGTTTTAATACCTCTGATGCTACAGTAGTATGGGTGAGGAGAGGTAGTTATGTGTACAGACCATTATCCACATGAGATTTACTTGCTGTAATATTGTTTTGGGAGGTGACCAGCGAAGCACAGCAAGAACTCAGAGCTGGGATGCCTGGCAGCACTGGCAAAGCAGATGCGGCATCCTATAAACCTGTCCTCAGTGCAGAGCAGGACACCACCACAACCTTTGAGTGTGCTATTTCCCAACGTTATCAGCCATCAGATAAACAACTTGGTGTTATCAGATTAAATGCTGGGACTGGTTTTGCAGGCCTTATAGGGATTACCAAGAACAGACTTGATCTCCATATTGCAAATTTTTCCTCTGGAAACCTCAGTGGATTCAACACCAACCTGTACTAGGTTATTAAGGACACATGGCTGCTCATTTTCCCCTCCAGGAAGACCGAAGTGCTACAGCCAGGAAGGAGCATAGAATGAGAAAATCCCTATTCCAAGCACAAACTCCCCCAGGAGCTCAGCTGTACTGTACTCAGTCATGCTCTTGTCCCTGCATGGGCAGAAAGAGCGAGGATTCCTCTGCCATCTCAGGAGGCTGGGATAACAGCATCTACCTCCCTGCCTTATTCACATTTCAATAAATGTTGAGTCAGAGAAAAAATTTCTGAGTTCCCTTCAGATGCAGAATACCAGTGGTATCTGCTTTTCAGCATTCAGAGGCAGCACCTCTGATGAAGAAGCAGATGCTTCTCCCCAACTGCAATTCATGATGTGCACGATGTACCACGAGTAGAATCACCTGCTGTGGCAGGGAGGCCTTGAGGGGATGAGCAACAGGAAAGGGAAGGACTTCTTAACACCTTTGGTAGCTGGGGGTGTACCATGGCAGGACACCAGCACATCTCTGCCCTCAGCCATTTGAAGGCTGAACTGTACCTCAGTGGACTTGCACAAGGGAATTTACTGATACCACAAAGTGCCACCTGAGGCAAAATAATTAACTAAGTTGTATTTTACAGCGTATCTAGTGTCAAGAAAGCCACTGTCAGGCTTGAGTGCTTCACAGATAAATTATCCCTTACACTATTCCTGATTCAGTAGCAGCATCATTTGCTAAGAGTTTAATTTTTCGTTGTACAGGCAGGCAGTGACAAATTACTGTAAGTTCTTGTCTCCAAAGTACTTTCTCTTGCAACCCATGGACTCAGAATATTGTGGCTGGAGAAACACCCTTTTCTCTGCAAAAAACTCACTCCAAAGGCACTTGAGGAGAGATTCACTGAGCCCAGGAGTCCAGGACACCAAGAATCTCAGGATGGCACCAGGACACAGCACCTACACAAGCCAGGATGCTGAGAGTCCACCAGACAGGGACCTGCTGACCCCGTGGCACTGAGCAGAAGGCTGAGAGAGGGACTGAGGTGATGGAGCTCTGGAAAGCCAGGAAATGGGCTGGTATTTGCAGGTTTCTTTAAAAAAGAAAAAAAAAAGGCATTTTCACTTGCCTCACCAAGCTTAGCCTACTCCTGTGTAAAATCACCATACACACAGGAAGGGAAAAAAAATACTACAGAAGTGTAAATATGCCCCTCTCCACAACAAAGCACTGCTATTTTTGTGCCAAATATATAGAGATTAAAAGGAGTGCAGAAAGGGTCTCTGACTGGATTCTTAAGAGCTACCGACTACAGAGTTATTTAGGCAAGAACTTCATTTTTTATAAAAAAATCAGTCCTTTAGAACTGAAATTAGTGGTTACCTACATGTATCAAGGTCAATTTTTCAACTCATGTGCATCAAGCTCTCAACAGAGCAGATCACAAGTGATCAGCAGCAGAGAGAGGAGGTTTCACATAACTTTCATGTTAATCCTCTCTACTAGTGAACACACAGGTGGTTAAACACAAGGAATGCTAACTACAGCACTTCACTAATTACAGGAAAAAGACACCAGGACACACTCAGGATACACTGGCAACCCACATTCAGGCGTTGGACCACAAAACCTTTATATGCTGGTCACTTGTGTAAATTTACCTGCTGGTCTCCTGTGAGTGCTGACAGCATTCCCAGAGGGGGACAGTGGGGTTCTGGCTCTGCAGCTGAGCCCTGCCAGCACACACAGACCAACACTTTACGTACTCAGGACGTGCCAAAGAAGATTTTCATAAAACATTTCTTCATTTAGTGACACTAAACAAGGCTTTGGCAGCTTTGCCCACTCATTTATGTCTCCCTAAACCCATGAACAGAGAAGAAAAACACAGAGAGGTTTTATTTCTCACAGCCTGAAGGGAATGGGGTTTGACAGACTGGAGAACAGTTCAAAACTTATTCACGTTGGACAAAGTCTTACAGAAAGTGAAATCTCTGCCTGCACAACAGTCCTATAAAATAAGTGCATTAATGCTGAGCTGCAGTTACAGACCTTTGTATATGGAAAGTATTTCAACTGGAATTTTACACAATATATTTTCTACAGTAGAGCTGTTTGCAGACCACACACACACTCAGCTCTCCACAGAGAAAAATGAAACACGTAATGATTTTTTTTTACTATACCTTGGCCCTGTGTTTTCTCTCCTCTGTTCCTCAGAGAGACCTCTCCAGCTCTCTGTTTTCTCAAGCATCCTTTGTTCTGACTGCAGCTCTACTGCATCAATAAACAAAGACAACAAAGCAAGGAGCTTTTATATTGGTCAACTAATACTTTAATTCCAGTAGAGTGGGACTGGGATAAATTGAAATAACAATATGCAAGGGCTGTAATTTTGCCATTGTGTACCTTGCTCTCTCTCTCTCTCCTCTCAAAACTCTTCAGTGCATCTCCTTCCCTTCTTTAATGTAGTGTTGCACTAGTTGCAGAACATTTTACACATTTCAGTAAAGAAAGAGAATAACAGTTATTTCCCCAAATAATGGTTATAATCTACAAAATGAGCCTGGAAACCCTAACTGAACCTTTTCCTCGGGATTTCTAAATTTTCAATTTGTAAGATGGAATTAATTGTCACAGTGATTTCCGAGCCCCAGGCACATGTGAAGGAGAGTTCTCCCATGTTCAGGGCCTCTGGTCTCCCCAAGAAGAAAACAGGAAGCAGCCTGGGTGTGACCTCCCTGGCTGAGGTCAGCGCTATTGTTGCACTTCTGCACATTTTGGAAGTGTTTTAAAGTGATATGTCTCCATTAGAGCTTCGGTACAAAAACAGGAAATAATCAACCAACGCCTCTCGAGAGGAAAGGTTCGAGCAGAACTTCAACACCCATTTCTCTGACAGATACCACCCCCAGTTTTAAGGAGCCCATGAATGTGTGTGCTCAAAATTGAATGCACAGCTGGAGAGGAGAGGTCACAAGAGAGACTCACAAGCAAACAACAACCCAGGGGGAGACTGGAGAGAGTGCTGCTCCTTGGTGAGCCCACAAGCCCCACCAAGTCACACCAGGAACACAACCCCACCCACCAACGGGGCGGCAGAAGCAGTTTTGAGACAACAATATTGCTGCTTCCTCCCTTCCCCAAAACACCTGGTACCTACACACCACAAATATCTAATGTGCCATTTTACACACACGTAGCCACTCTGCTGGTAACTCTAATATGAGCTCAAAATAAAGCCTGCCACATCAAAATGCCTCTGTCTACCCCAATAACTACTAGGGAGATGGGAACAGAGGTAACTTCAATGAGACAAATATCAACATCTGTGTTCAACTTCAGGCTTCAGTGCTGTGAGGATCAACCTCTGGTGTTTTTCAGTCACAGAGGGTTTGATGACTGGTTTGATTACAGTTGCCATGGAAGGCAAATAGAGCGACAAATACCGACCTTGTTAACAGCAGGCAAAAAACAGACAAAGGAAATCACAGTTTTGAAGTTTGAGTGAAATAATTCTGAAGCTTACTAGTAAAAAAAACATCAGTAACTTTGGACTTTTACCCTTCTTTATACGGTAGACTGACATTTCATGGGACTGGTGCCTTAAACTCTCATGTCTCTGAGCTTATTTCTAAAACCCAAGTGAAAGTCTAAGCCAAGTATATTCATAAAACACATGCAGAAAGCCCCTGCTCTTCTTTGCCCACACACACTAGATTCTAGGGAAAAAAAAAAAAATCTCACAAGAAATTCACTGTTAAGCACAAGGCTGAGAAAAGCACAGGAAGGAAGGAATTTTTAAAAGTCATGAATATTTCACAGTCCAAAAGAGAGATTTTCCCCAAATTAACATTTTTGCATCTTATTATGTTTGTTTCCAGGTCAAAATGTTTTGGTACATGAGCACGGCTTTATTTTTATCACACTCTCCGCCAACAGAACTTCCTGTGAAATTCAAATTAACTTGCCTTTAGTGACCATAATGAATCCCCAATAAAAACTTGGTTCACTGACCTTAGCACACCATCACTTAACAAATTATGACTGGGTTTGCAATTCAAAACATGTAAAAAGTGGCAAGAAAGATCTTAATGAAGCAGCCAGACATAACCCTGAGTAAAAAGACAGAGATAGTTCCAGTTCAAATTCTTCCTTGGGGACAGGCAGGTGGAAACACACACACAGCCACACCCAGAAGCTATTCTAATGTTTTATTAGGAAAATTTATTAGGTACTGCAGAGTGGCAATTTAAAGTAATTTTGAAAGGCCCTCATTTACATTTAAATCCATCTCTAAACAGGTTTGATTTTGGTTTTTTTTAAGGGGCTAGTACACTGGTATTTACTGAAGTGGCATCATGTAGGGCCAAGCAGTGCTATACACATAAAATCTGGTCTGGCACCTACAGGCACAAAAGATTATTGAAGCAGCCTCCTGTTATCTGAGAGCCAGCAGACTGCACAGTATGCATAAAAGCCACCAAGCACACAGAAAACTTTAGGTTTAAAGTCAGTGGAGAAGATGCACATTAAGAGAAACTAATACAGTCTAGAGGAAAAGTGCTCCATTCAGCTCAGATGACTATTCACTCGACTGCAGTAATTTCTGGCTGACGGTTTCTAAAGTGGAGCATTCTCCCACACCGCAGGAGCCCCAAGCCCAGCAGTACCAGTTACACACACACACATTGCATCCTTTCAAACACTCCACCAGCTTGGGAAAACCAGGGATTTGATCCATGCACAGCCCTCCTCCTCCTCCCCATTCAGCAGCACACCCCCCTTGGTACCCGAGTTACAGCGAGGCATTATGTGCTCACATCACCACACAGCTGTAACACTCAGCTCTCAGCTGGACCCTTTCATAAGGAAACAAGGGAAGAGAAACATTGGCACTTTTTTTTTAAAATACTTATTATCCAAAGATCAGATAAAACTATTGCTCTCAGGCCCAATTTTAATTTTGCTTTAGGCTCACAATACATTTCTGGTCAATCACTTGTGATTTGAAGCCAGAAATGTAAGTTCTGTTCCAGATCAGGGTCCAGGCTACTTTAGTAGGGTTTTACAAATTTGAAAAAAAACCTAACAAAAAACCTCACTTTATAGAATGATTAGAAAAGCCATCCTAGAAAGTAAAAACCTTATATGTTCTTTTTTTCACCTCTGATAATGCAAGGATGGGATTAAGTGCATAATCTATACTCTTCTGAGTTGCTTATGACATTTCTCAAGCAATGATGCCTGTTTTCAGTCACTTATTAAAGGAGATTATTATATCCAATATTTAAGAAAGATGTTAAGGAAATAAGTAGCACTTATTCCTAACAGTCTCCACACTTGCAGGTTTCTCAAAATAAAGGCTGTCTTTGTAGCAGGAATAATTTTTAACTGGCCAAAAATGAGAAATTACCTACCTGCCTATTGGAAAGATGACCCTAGATGAAGTTTCCAACAGAAGAATATACAGGAGAAACCAAAATGTTGTTCCAAAGAAGTACAATATTCCCACCTGTAGCAGCCTCCCACAAAGTATCGCTTTTCTATTTATATATGAAAGCTTTTTTTATGAAAACACGATGCTCACTAGCTTAGAAACAGCATTAATTCCCCTGTGGAGACAAAGCCTAAGGTTATAGACAGGAATAATCAGCCAGGCACCATGGTCCCAGGAGAGCCCATGGCTCCAACAACCTGCTTTGCTGAAGGATATCTTTCCAATCCCCTGGAACTTCTGTTCTTGTAAATGCTCCCTACAGATCTCAGTCACAGTTGGCCAGGTCTAGAGCAGCTCAGCCAAATGCATCCCCTCTGTTCTATTCTTCACCACAGACCAGACACTGTTCTTGGAGGACTTTTGATGTCTGAGATACGCATATTACCATTTCTGGAGTTCTCAGCGATGGTGACTAAAGATTAGCAAAAATTAACTCCTGCTGCCAGAGCACAGTGACACCTGACTCAATGAAAAGGCAAACATTAGCCATAGCCAGGAAGCCCCCCAGCAACTAAACTGTTTGCTAAGGTTGGCCTGTCAGCTGCCACCTTATCCAAGTTCCCAGGAAGGGCAACAACTCAGGGACACGAGGTTTCTGCAGAGACAGAGAACAGAGAGTAGCTCAAGATTCTGAAGCAGCATTACTAAAAAAGACAACTTTCTTCCCTTCAACCCTTTTCAAAGTGTGTGTTTGGCTTCTGATGCCCATCAATCTGCATTAGTAATGAAGTTTAATAGATGAGCAGGAAAACAAACCCTTAATGACTTCCCATCTCCAGTCCCTGCCCTCCCCAATTAGCTGCTTCTTCCTAAAGTGTGAGGAGCTGCAGCTCAGCACTCACATCATTAAATATTCATTTACAGTGCATTTAGTTTGGACTTGTATTTTTTGTTTATTCTGCTGTACCAAAATAAAGAAATAACCCAGCTCCCTCTATTGGGCTGCTTCCAAGAGAAAAAAGGAGCTTTCCCTTTACTGCTGCATGTTTCAGAAATCAGGATTGTGTTTGGTGCAGCCAAAACTGTAGTTTTACTTCATGGCCACCTCATTCTCTACACTTTGGATTGGTTTTGCATTCATCAGCCTATACCCAACTACTTGAAAGAGCAATGGAGAAGTTTCTTGCCCCACCAAGTGTGAGTAATATAAAAGCAGAGCATTTAATATCCTATAAAATGCTGTAACACTTCCCTGTAGCCCACTACTGTCACCCCTGAGATCTGTCAGTACCCAACACTCCTGCTCTTCCCACCATTCCAATGGAAGGACAATGGTACTAACATCAGTATCAGCTTCTTGAAATTCTAGGGCATCTGGACTTCGTGCTGTCATGGAAACTTTGCTGTGCTGTTTTCTGAACTCTGCCTAATGCTGAGATTACAACAAAACCTATCAGATCTTCTACTGCCTTCCCTTCCCATCAGCTCCAGTCTGCTCATACAGCAACTCAAGATAAATACATGTGCCTAAACCTAATTTATAATCTTTTTGGAGGAAAAGATTTTTCTAGAATAAAACTACCTAAATTTTGTATACCCAAGTTTATTAATTTTTCAGCACTCTGATGTTACATTTCACTCTCAAAACCTTTAAGTCAAATCACCAAAACAGATCAAAATCATTATATACACACTGAGGCTATGCATTTAGTGTAAAATCAGATTGTGACAAATGTAGTATCTATATGAGATTTGAATACTTTTTTCAGCTCAGTAACAACTAAGATCAACTTAAATCACAAATCTGAAGGAAGAAAAATATCTTCCTTTTCCAAACTAGGTAAAATTATGGCTCTAATCACTTAAAGCAACCGAACATGACAGAAAGGGTCATCAGAAAAATATCAGATCCAATACTTCTTTTAAACAGACCCATTTTAAATATCACATGGTTCAACAATAAATGAGCATCTTTAATTTTAATGCAAGAATTTAAATGTGTACAAATACCACACAAATTGCATTTAATATATAAACAGAAAATGGCACAGGTGGAATTTCTGTTAGAAATAATGACTACATTTGAGATATATATATACACACAAAGGGCAGCAAAAACATATACAAAAATTAATCCAACAAGAATTAAATCATCAAATTAGCCTGAAACTACTTGGGTGCTCTGTGCTAGACTAGATGCTGACCACCTGAACTAATAACTGGGCTGTGAAAACAAACCAGGCAGGTCCAAGAGTTCCCACTGCTGATTGTGAGGAGGTGATTTGTTCTTGTAAAGCTGCCAACCCTGTCACTGAGAGCAGCTCCAAGACCTTCAATCTCATTTAAGAGGCATATTCAATCATGGGAGTGATCCGATAATTTCATTTTGTTCCACTCCCCCCCATTTGAAAATTAAAATCTTATAAAATAATTTCAATCTTAATATTACTCAGCTTTTTTAATGTTTCAAAACAGTGGGTTTCACAATGACTCAAACACTTGGCTTATGGTGAAGATCCATATGATTAATATTTGTCTGAGATCCAACATAAGAAGGAAGGGGAAACAACAGTTTCTGCAAATTGGCAAACCTATTTTGCCCCTAAACAACTAATTTTATGTAATAGGTGGAACTTGAAAGTGCCTTTAGCTCTACAATACAACCAGGCACTTGCATCTTTCCCCTTCTTTCCAATTTAAGTCCTTTCAGAAGGCAACAGATCCTAAGAGTTACAGTAACTGAATCCAAATTTGGTTTACTGTATTCAGCATTTCACTTGCCTTTGGAAGCTGAGACACCTTAAGGAAAATGAAACTGTCTTCGATGAACTGCACAACCACTTGCTACCAAACATCCATCTATATTTGCATTAATTCTGGGGGTTTTTTAAACCTCCAGCCCCATTCTCACCATGGTATTACCCACCCCAGCTCCAGCAATTCCCAACCAGCACATGGAGTCCTGACACTCATTCCAAGCATGAAAGGGTTCCCCTCTTGGTCTTCCAGGTTCTCTGCAAAGACAGTTCTGTTGTTCAAACACTGCTGAACCCAAACCTGAGACTAAACAGCACCACCTTTGTAATTGAAGCTGTAGCTTGTAGGACACTGCCTCCTGTTCTCTGGAAAGCTCCACAGAGCTCCCTGCTCTCATATCAGGTACCAAACCACAGCCAGTGTTTCCTGTGACCATTTGCTTTAGTTCTGTTTCAAATCTTTCACACAAACTCTGTTACAAAACCCTGGGTTGCAAAACACAGAAGTTTCACACAAGGACAAAACAATAACAACTAAACTTAATTATACACTTTGGAAGATGAAGTAAGTGACAGGTCTGCATCTAATTAGAGGAGAGAAAAATTTTGGTGGAACTTAAGAAATATTTCCTTGGTTAGCAACACTTTCTAAACAGCCAGTTCTGGACGCTTGGGAGCTGCATTAATCTGAGCCATGCTATTCCCAGACAGTTTTAAGTACAAAACACAATCACTGCATTATCACTGTCCCAAAGTATTGACATTCCAGGACCAGGCACTGCACGTCCCGTTCAGAGAGTCTGAATTTCTTACTAGTTTGATGAGAGGTTTTAAAGTGACTCCCAACACGTAAAAATAGAAGTTAAATGACCATTTTCAGTAAAAAAATGGTTGTAAATTAAGACTCTGGCAGAGAAGACAGTAACTGAGGAAGATCACTACTTCTCTATGTACTCTGGGTTCTTTTCTGGTATTTTTATTTCTTCAAAATCTTATATTCATAAATTTTGTGGCATTTTTAAAAGGTCCGTAATGGACTCGGAGAGAATTATGCAGTTTTGCATCCAGAAGTATTTTTGCAAAGTTTTTTAGTCCCACGTTTTTCTTTAGAAACTGTGTGGAAAATTAAAATACTCCAACAAATTCAATACTAGGTATATTAGTACTCATAAAGCACTCAGGAAAGGGCTAAGGACAGAGCAGCAGCTATTTGCTGTAGCAAATAGCACAAACAGCACTTTCACAGTACAGAGTACAGAAAAAGACATCTCTGTAACCTGAAGATCAATATTTTCATGATTAACAGATGAAAGATGTTATTATGTATTTTTACAGCAGCCTTGGTTCTTAACCTATAAGATCTGTATAACTCATCTACGTTATTCACTATAAAAACTGCTCATTTTAAAGAAATAATAATTTAATGTTGCCTATAGTTTGCCACAGTAGACATACAGTTGAGACATATCCACACCTTCATGATCTCCCTTATTTTCCTGGCCCCCTTCTTCCCAGATAACATCAGCCAGTTCTTTGGAAGCACAAATTAACTTCACCACAACTATAGTGCTTGAGAATCACAAACAAACACTGCAAAAACCCACTGAAGAGTCCCACCCCATTAAAAGACTTCCACGACCGTAAGGGCTTGTCATGTGGTTTGTTTCATTTTAATTTGTTGACACAGTTCTTATTCCTGTTAACGTGACTTCAGACTTCCCCAAATCTAACCCGCAATTGCAGCTCCTGCAGCTGCCACTGAATTGTCACATCAGTGACCAACCTTTGCATCACTGCCCGTATTTCCAGTGGGAGCAGCCTCAGGTTTTCCCTTGAACACTCCGATGACTCTGCAGACTCGTGTTCCCCGAGATTCCCACTGGCTCCTCTGTCGATAATTAGGGAAATATGTAGAATTCTGGAAAGCACATCAAACGCTCTTGTGGCTGTGGCACGAGGCAACCCCAGAACGAGCCTGTGCTGACACTGGCAGAGGAGGAGAAGCACCCAACCCAGGGAACCTCTCCCTCCTCGGAACAATCCCTCTGATCCCTCCCTTCACATTCCCAGCAGGAAACCAAGAGAATGTTTTTCAAAGCAGGCACCAAACTTGAACACAGAACTTCATTGAACACATAAATCCCACCAGACTCAGAAAGCTACAGTTTTCATCTCTCCCAGTGCTTTTACAGCAGGTTTTAGAGGTTGGTGCCCGTCTCCTCTCTCTGCACCATTTGGCCAGACCTTTCCCTTCCTTTCCCAGACCCTCTGCTCTACCCAGCAGAGAAAAACAGCTACAATTATTTCAGAAACTGATTACACACAATCAAATACCAATAATCAAAGCACTCTTCCTCTCAACTCATACTCAGCTTTGAGACTCATTCTGCTTCTACTGAAAACTGTCCTGGAAAATGGTGCGTTTTCCAAGCTACAATAATCAGCCCAATAAAAGACATCACGCCTATTCTCAAACTGTGTAATTAAGAGGAGGGAACAGATCAGAGGCTTACTTTGCATTAGTCCAGGTAATATTAAACAGCAGAAACTAAATTTGGTGTCTACCAATTTGGAAAAGCAACTTGGGATGCTTTTTGCAATTTCCAACAGAAATCAAACTAAAAATTAAAGAAGCTGATAACCACAGCTCTAAGTGCAAAACCAAAAAGCAACCTGGAGAAAGAAAAAAAACCTGGCTGTGGAAACCAGCAATCCCTACGAAGTACGACACCAGAAGCATCTCATGACTTTGCAGTTTTCCTGAAGACGGGGAGAACCTTCCGATTCACCCCGTCAAGGCACAGCCCCTCGCCACAAAACAACCCACGGGGCGCTGACACCCCAACGAGCTCCAGGCAGGGACAGAACCGGGTGCGAGAAGCGCTTCTTCCCCGCACACCCCGCAGCCCCGGGAGCCGCCTGTTGCCGCCCCTTCCGAGCCCGAGCCGCCGCTGCCGCCCGTCCCGCCGGGATGGAGGCACAGCCCCGGCCGACCCCTCCGCCCCCCGGCCCCG
>VXBA01001027.1:2490384-2528947 GCA_013399895.1 Serilophus lunatus | reverse complement strand
GACACGGGGAGAAGGGGGGGACGGAGCGGACCCGAGGTGGGGACTGCGGGGATGGGGTTACCGGGGGATGGACACGCTGCGGGGGGTAGTCGGGGGGCCCCGGGATGGGGGCGCAGAGGAGGGAGTCAGCAGGGAATGGGGACCCAAAGATGTCACCCGTGCGTAGGACCCCGGGGATAGGATTTGGGGGTGAGGACCAAGGGGCGAGGACGCTGGAGGGCATCGGTGACATGGAGATGGGGATCCAGGGAGCGGGACATGGGTGATGGGTGGGGATGTGGGGATCCAGGAGCAGGAGAGAGACCAAAAATGCTGCTCTCTGTGGGACCGAGGGGAACACGCGTTTTCCATGAGACCTTCCAGCTCCTGGGCGCCCACAGCTGCTCCTCAGCTGCCCCTGGGGCTGATGCTCCGCTCGACCGCCCTGGGAAGTAGCACAACGAGCTGGTGTGGCTGCGGCTCAGGGCGCCTGTGGAGCTGCTCACAGGGGTCGGGAAGTGACACCAGCTGAGTCTCCAAGCTCCAAATATCCAGCATCCCCCTCCTGTGTCTCTAACCTGTGCCACATCTCGAGTACCGTGTCCAGGTCTGGGCCACACACTTCAAAAAGGACTTTGAGGTGCTGGAGCGTGTCCAGGGAAGGGCAGCAGAGCTGGTGCAGGATCCGGAGCACAAGTCCTGTGGGGAGCAGCTGAGGGAGCTGGGCAAAAGGAGGCTCAGGGATGACCTTATGTGTCTCTACAACTACCTGACGGGAGGTTGTAGCCAGGTGGGGGTCAAGCTCTTCTCCCAGGTAACAAGCGACAGGATGACAGGACGTGGTCTTAAGCTGTGCCAGGGGAGGCTTAGGTTGGACATTAGGAGGAATTTCTCCACAGAAAGGGTGATTAAACATTGGAATGGGATGCCCAGAGATGGTGGAACCACCATCTCTGAAGGTATTTAAGGAAAGGCTGGATGTGACGCTTGGTGCCGTGGTCTGGCTGATGAGGTGGTGTTTGGTCATTGGTTGGACTCGATGATCTCAGAGGTCTTTTCCAACCTAAGTGATTCAGTGATTGTGTGACCTGATCATTTAAAGTCCAATCTCCACCTCAGCACCCTGTGGGCTGCAATGTTTCTCTGGCTCATTGCAAGGAGTGACTCTACTGAACTTTGCAGATCAGTAATGTGAAAAAAAAATAAAATTGATGTGTGGAATGGATACTCTTATTTACTCATTTACCTTTATTATTTTAATAGTTTTGTCCTGGTTGCAAAGTCTGTGCTGTGCTTTCCTGCACTGCAATACGCCTGTCTTCCATTTATCTAAAGGACAGATGTCATTCAGCAATATGTTTACTTTGCATTTAATGAGTGATCACACAGCAAAAATCAACAAGGAATGGGTCTGATTTTGTTGGACCGTACTTGAAGAGGAAAATAAACTTGTTTAAGTATCACCATATAAGTTGCTTAAATTTTTATAAAAGGGAGAAATTGGCACAAGGGTGGTTCTCCCTTAAACTCTGCTTGTTCCCTTATATTTTTCCTAATTCAATTTTCAGACTCCTGAGTAGTGATTACTGGCAAGATACGAGCACACCATTCCCTGTCTTCTGTTTTGAAACAGCTCTGGAAAATAGTAGGCAGCAAGCAAAGCCCTAGAAAAGTTCTGGTGATATTTAGGTAGTTACATATAACAAAATTAGCAGGTTTTGTCCTTCCAGTGAAAATTAAAACATTTAAAATGATGTAATTTATCCTCATGACTCATTTGGGAGACAGGGAAGATTCTTCAGTTGCAGGCTGTGAAAATGGAGCACACAGGACAGGGTTCTCGGCAGGGTAACTCCTCTTGCAGGAGTGGCATTGATGCAGCTCTGGTGGTCCAAGGCCAACAGCAAAGTAGAATTTGCAAGGAGGAATGTCCTGTCTTGGACCAACAAATACAAATAAAAGAAATTATCCCTCCTTATAAAACTCATCTCACCTGTTGTGTAGTTGGTTTAGTCATTTATTAGATGAAGTTACAAATTCCTAATGAAATAGAAATCCCCAGTTCTTCTACTGGCAGTGTTTTACAACCAGTTCTGTTTCTGATCTCTGGTTTCATATGCCAAACCTCACTCTGCAAAATCAGAGCTACTCCTAATGCAGCCTTTCTTATGCCAGTTCTGCAATATGCTTTGTATTATTTTAGAATATATATAAGGAATCAATTTGTTCTGCAGTGAAAGACAAATGTTGGGATACAGCGCCAGATTAGTTTTTAAAATCAATATCCGGATCAGCTTCTCTAACATGTTCTCTTTGAATTATGAGTTACTACAGCCAAGACAGCAACTTTGGTTTCTGGTAGATTAAATGCTCCTGGAGGCCCCCAGTGCTTGGATTCCTGCCCAATGAACCTGAAACACCTCCAAAGGGAAGGTAGAGGAAGGGAACCTGTTTGGAGATTGTACTGATTCAGCTGCAGCTGAAAACCTCAGCCAAGAAAGGTCCAGCAACACCCTCTAAACACCCCTTTGATGGAAATTTGTGAAACATTGCATGTTAGAGCAGTGAATGGGTACAAGGAACAAATAAGATATTTTTTAAAACAGTCACCAGTCTAGGCAGGGCTGAAACCAAAAAGGCACGAAGATGGACAGGCACACATATAATCTAAATGGCTAAAAATACGACCAAAGTCCCTGCATGCCTTCTCTCAGTGTCAGAGAAATGCAACATTCATTGTTGCCTGGTACTTTCCATGTTCCAGAAAGCCCCCACATTTTATTAGGCCATTATCTAATTCCTTCCCAAAACACTTCAGGATACATGTGAATAAGTCATATTTCTTCAGGAGACGAGTCAAAGCAAAAGAAAAAAACAAAAAACCAACCCGTAACTAAGAGATCCAGAGGGAATCCCCTGCACAGTGTGACTAAATCACACAACCCCTTTGACTGACTTCAGGAAAATGAAAGGAAAAATAAATTGCTCATTCAGACTTCAGAATTAATTTACCATTGGAGCAATCCACTTTCTTGACACCTCTGTAGTGGCAAGGCTGGTTTCCTTTCATGGTTGTTTGTGTCACTGGTTAAATCAGGCCTGCTCTGCAGTTGCACATTTGCTGTTTTCTTTGTCCTCATTCTTTGTTTGTCTGACAGCACTTCTGCCTCTGCAATCCACGCAGCTCTTCAGGTGAGAGATGCTAATCTACATCATTTCTCCCTCATATTTCCATTTTTCTTTTTAGGTCTAGGAATTAAAATGGTGATTAACCCCTTACTAATAAGTGAGCAATCTGACATCATTCTTTATTCAAGCCTTATGAAAAGCCAGAGATTTAAAAGTTCACTTAATTGATTGATTGATTTTAATTACTCTGTTAAGAAGGAATACACATTTTATCTTTATATTCATGGCAGGAAAGCATATCCTTTTCTCACTTTGTTCCTAAATATGACAGCAAAGGTTTTACTGCCTTACCTTCAAACTCCTGTTTTTATTCCCACTGAAGTCTAATATTCATTCATTCCAGACCCCTCTGCTTGCTCAGCACACAGCTGAAGTGTGACAGATACTCTTCTCTCACACGGTCCGTGTCTGCTTACATCAGAGTGACCTTCCACAGCACCAAGGAGATGTCATCTCTCTACACACCCACTGATGCTCTACATAAAAGGCATCCAAGGTGGCAGTTCAACTCACATTGTGTCTATGTCTCTCTAGAATCCCAAGAGGGAATGCATATGGCACCTGCACTGACTGCTCGCCACCAGCTCTGGTCCACGGATCACTGTTTAATGGGGCAGCTGGAGGGGAGTGTCCTTGTGTTTTACAGCTGCCCTTGTGCTACCAAGAAACAAGGAACTTCAGTTTCTGGGGCTGCCAATCCAGCACTTCCTTTTACATCCACATGCTAATTCTGTGATGTGTAATTCAAATAACAAACTAAGGAAAAATAATGTAAGCAAAAGCAATAATAATATTTTTCTTCTTCTTTAGGAAACTGAAAAAACGAGGATTTACTTTTTGAGGTCCAGTAGAATACCTGATCGAGCTGCACAGCTGGATCGTCATGCCGCTACAGTTTTGAGTTTAGATTCCTGACTCCAGAGTGAGCCAGGTGACTCATCCTTTAAAGAGAACTAACAATCACTGAACACCATTTAAATAGAAGAAAGGGGAGTGGGCATATATGCATAGATGCTTTACATTCAGCCTATATATATATATATATTTATGAATATATTAATATTTCTTTCAGATAAAATGATGAAGGATACTCGTGGAACCAATGAAAGTGCTCATCCTAAAAGGACAGCCACGAAAAAAAACAGAGGCTGAAAAAGCCGTTTGATCTACACTGTTCCCCTCTAAGAGCAGCTGCAACACTGAGCTCAGCAGGAGGTTTCACGTGCTCACTGTAATTTGTAGGTATCTCCCCGATGTCTAAGATGACTACGTGAGGCAAAAGGCAAAGCTCCTGTTAATCGCGGTGCTCCTGCACGTTCTGTGAGGCTGCAGCCCAGCCCACCGGCAGCGATGGCACGGGAGGGCTGCGAGAACTCTACAGCGTGTTTTAGAAATCCGCTGATTTCTTCTGGAGAGGGAGAGGAGTAAGCGAGCAGAGGAAGTGGGATCTGTATTTAAAACCTACGTTCAAAAATGTGAGAGTGTGCCTACAAATCTCAGACTCCGGGAAAGAAGCCTCACATCAGATGTAACTCTCGGGCAGCACCTTTGCTTGCACTGGCCAGGGAGAAGGCTCCTTTCTGCTGAGGGTGTGGGTGGGGAATTGTAATAGACACTTCCATAAACTGCTGTCTGCTCAGATGTCACGATGTTGGCTTTCTGCCCCATTTTCAGCTGCAGAGAGCAGCAGATGGGAGGGGCAGAAACAACGAAGATCCCTTTTTAACTCCCATTTTGAAAAATCTCCCAGCCCTTTTCAGCCAAACAGCTTTTCTCCCACCTATTGTGAACATGGCATTTTCTAGATCCTGCTTTGGAAATTATACTTACTCTGCCATATACCAAACCTAATTCTAAACCCCTAGAATTTTATGGTGTGTTGCAGTAGGGAGCAAACAAGGGCTAGTTTGCTGCCCAGAAAACAGAAAGTTTTTGTGAGTTTTCAGTTACTTCTTCAACAAATGAAGAATGTAATGGACATTAAAGTTGTGTTCCAGGTACAAAGTGGAATGAGTAGGGACAAAAGAGGAAATGGGAATAGTCATGAAAGGAACTTAACAAAGAATTCAGTAGCTGACATGGGTAGTAAAAGAGTGTGGAATTAGGAAGAAAAGAGTATTAAAGGTATAGTATCTTGTTCAGCCTTCAGAGATTGTTTGGCCTTTTTATGGAGCAAGACAGGAAGCCAACTGAAGAAGCATGACCAGGTCCATTAAGTAGCTTTAGAAATTCTCACAAATATAGGCAAATTTCTGATAAGAACAAAATCAAACTACTTTTCACATTTTTAATGAAAGGTTCTTGCATTCCATCGCTGCCCAATAGCTTAAAAAATTGCAGGTGCAATATTTTTTTAGAATATATATTCTCGTGATGCCACCAACAAATGGACCACACCTAATCCTTCCTCTGGACTTTGAGTCTGAGTTTACCCCTGAGTTGTCAGGAGTATTACTCAAGCTTCTAATTTTCACATGTTGCCATTTAGCTTACAAAATTTGTGGTACCTGAAGATTCTTATGGTAATGAATGAGGAAATCTGATGCAAGAGGCTGGGTTTCCACATCAGCAAGGAGATAGAGACCATTCTTAGGAAGGTTTCAGTATATTGCTGCTGCTGGCTCTTAGCCTGGATCTGTATCAACAGTGTTGCTGTGACCCCAGACATTCCTGAGGGAAAAGGGTCTCATTTATGGTGAATTACTGATCCTGGAAATGGCACTGTGGCCTAAGCAGAGGAATGACACCGTTTCTGGTGTCATCTGCAATGGTTTTTAGGACTGTAAGTAATATAAAGTTATATAACAACTGTGCCCTTAACAAACTGTTGTGCCCTGCTGGTGGACACTTTATCCAAATTAAATCAGGGAGGGAGGGAATAGAGAGAACATTAAAGTTTAAGGAGACAGCAGTGCATACCTTCTGCAGTGCCATTCAGATCTGTACTGTAACTGTGTCTCAGTAGTTACTAGGAACTGCTACTTGCATATCACACCTGTTAACTGGGCTGAAGAACACAGAAGAATCTAGAATGTTTTGGATTTCCTGCAGTTTGAAGGCTAAGATGCCTATGGTGGTTTGGATGTGTGCATGGATGATGATGACTCAACACTGAGAACTAATTCAGGAGAGGAAAATGAAGAACAGAGGCTTACTGAATTTGACTAATATACACTCTAAGAAGCACATGGAATATAATGCTCGGTTTCAGGTCTGTTTTCCTTTAGGAAATAGCACTAGTAGGTGCACAGCTCTTTTTTTGTCAAAGATTTTAAGCTGTTCTTCATCTATGAGTCTCTTTCTGTGGGAAAGTAAGGCACAGAGTGATGTAAACGGCTTGCCAAGCAACCAGTGGCAGAGCCAAAATCAGAATTCAGATTGCCTGCCCACCTGCCTTCCTTCCATCCTTGCCTCTGAGAAAGTTACTCAACACGGGAGCTTTTCAGATGGGAGAAAAAGAGAGCAAACAAAGGAGTGAAATTAAATATTAGCAGAGTGAAAATGACTGGTATGAGAGTCTAAATAGGCAAAATGCAAAAAAGAAATAGTAAAAACATTATAAAATAAAATTAGAGATTACAATAAAGAAGTAATTTCCATTTTAATGCAAAAGTGCTAATGGTGTGGTAATGATTGGCCTCATATACAGAGGGCTTTGATCCAAAACTCTGAATGAAACCATTTATGCCCTTCAGTGTATCTTTTACCAGAAGATAGCTGTACTCCTAACCCAAGGTACTCCTAATTTCTGTTTCTGTTTCACTGTGTCTTGTTTCAGAGCTAGGGAAAACACCAACTTCGCAGGTTGATGATCCCACTTTGCAGTGACAGGAAGGGTCTGTGGCAGGAGGAAGCTGCTACACCATCGACTCTGCCCTGAATCACCCTTGGCATGCAAGAGTCACTTAGGGACAAGGGCAACACTGGTTTCTGTGAGGCTTTTTCTGCTAGAAACTGGACCAAGGCACAGTTCTCATCCATCAGGCTGTGCTGACATAGTAACAGCTCCTAGTCACTAATGACCTGGGCTGGACAGGACCGGGCAACAGGCCATGAACAAGAAAACCTCTGCGAGGCACTACCAGCTCCTCTGAGCCATTCAAGCCTCTGGAATACCAGTGAAAAAGGCACTTTTTTAAAATAGAGCTTCTCATAACTGACAGAGAAGCAGTCGCCCCCTCACACACCTTATTCACTCACTGCACTGAAGTGGCATTCCTTCAAGAGCTGGAAAGGGCCCAGAGCTGCTGATTCAAAGACTTTTGGAATAAGAACTCAAGATTTGAAGGGTTTTATTCCTTTCTGGCTTGTTGCTTCTTTCCTTGGCCTGCTCTGCCTGCCTATGCTGAATGTCAGTCAGCAGAGCAGTAGCACCTTTGTGCAGAAGTCCCAAGTGTCTTGGCAAATACATTAACAAACATGTGAAAAAACCTAAGGTGTCCACTACTCCAAAGAATAAATGGCTGGATTAGAGTGGTGATGTTAGACAGGGACAAAAGTCAGGAATTGATAAAGTTATCCAATCTTCTTTAAACTATAGCAGACACAGAGGTGTCTTTTTCAGAAAAGACTTCAAAATGATCCTCATAGTGCATCAACTGTTTATTTTTAGAGACATCTGCTTACATCAATACTCCTGGAAAAATTCCCATAAGGAAATTGCCAGAATCAGTTCCTAATTGCACATGTAGAGAATTGCATCTTACACCAAAGTGGTTGTGATAAACCCAAAGTATTTCTCAAAAATGGCAGCTAGATTTTTATTCAAGACTCTGCCACCTTATATTTGACAGCTATTTGACATTGGAATGAGTAACAGCTCAGAAGTTTATTATGAGTTTCTTACAAACCTGAAGGTAGGGCCAGCCTAAGTGAGCAAACAGAGAAAATGATGTGAATTCAGCAAAATTAGGTCTCCCTTTGATGGTCTCATGAAACTAGATCATCTTGATCTTTTGTAATTACTGAATAGCTGGGAATCTGTTTCTTTTGCAACCTGTCAGTTTGACAGCTGCATTTAGAACAGGAGCTGTTTTCCTGATGATTTCCACATCAAGCTTTAAGTGACTGAACATCTCATCTCTCCATTTCAGCAAGCAAATGTTGTATTTACTACGTTTAGTTACATTTTCAAGGTCAATGTTACAGGATCTTCCCTACATTTTTTTATTATTAATATAACATTTTGAATCTTAGAAATAAATGCAGTGATTTTAAGGTGGCTGGTCAGATTCTGAATCTACATTGATTAAAATCCTAAACAATTCCATTTGCTTCATGAAATTCATTGCAGTTTCAAACACCTGTAACAGGGAAGAAAATTTTCTTAATCTTTTTGCAATGCTAAAACAGAAAGAGCAAACAAGAGCACACATGGGTGCTAATACAAACCCTAAGATTGTCTCCATTGGGATGAGGTACATTGTAATAAAAAGATAGTTAATCTCATAAGGCTAAGTCATGTTCAACAGCCTCTGTTACACAGGCAGGGTAGGCTTTGCAGAGCAAGTATGAGAAGAGGCTTGACTGTTATTTGGACTTCTTCAAGTTTCCTGCTAGATCCCACCACAACAGGGAACTGGGGAGTTGAGCAACAGACCTGGCACAAAAACTTCATTGACCTCTCAATTATTTCTGCTAAAATAAAGACAAATAAAAATAGCAGGAGGAATTGGAGAAGTCAGGCTATGCTGGCTTGTGTGTGCACTGTAGAAATGAGTAGCTAAGGCAGAGGGAAAGAACATCAAATGGGATAACGTCCCTGCACGATTCTCTTCAGCCTGCTCTGATTAATGACAAATAGTAGAGAGCTGGAGATCTATACAAATGTCATTAGACTGAGGGTTGTAATGCGATTTAGTGATGTGGCTGCAGTGATAGCCAGTTCCCTTGACACAGCAAAACAGATGGTGTTTTAGCATTGTTGGTTCACTACTGTGATAAAAAGCAAGCACCCAATAGAAATGTGTGTCTTTGTGAGCAGGGAAGCACAGGGCTGGTGCTTATTTGCATCACTCTATATCAAACTGATGACTTCAGTTGGCTTCAGGAAAGCCAAATCCTAAAGACAAAACCTATTTCAAAACACTGCAAGAGTGCAATGTGGTTTGATCTTTCCAGCACACAAATTTCAGATTAATTCCTTTTCCCACTGTTCCCTATCCTTTTTTTTCCTTTCATTCCCATTCACCTTGCTTCATCTGGGACTCCCACAGGCCAGGCTGTCACTGGCCTCTCCAGGTGGCACCTGCCAGGGAAGGTCTCTGCAGCAGCTTCTGCTGCACAGTTGTTTTTCAGGGGATCACCAGCCCCAGCCACCCTGGCAGGGCTCCAGCTGGCAGTGCTAGTGCTCAGATTGCTCTTTCTGGCTGTCCATTGGGCAGTCCTCTTCCCATAAAAGGGCAATTTTTCACTCTTTTCTCAAGGGAAGTAGCGAGAAACAAACTTCTTTGGGATAATGAGAGTTAATTCTGTTTGTAACACCATAAAACTTTTGGGGTTGTTTCTGTAATCTTAATTGTATTCTGGCCAATTTAAGTGGGTGGTCTCTGGCATATAGCAGGATCTCATCTACTTCAAGGCACTATACCAGGAGAGCCAGAAAAATGTCTGTGAGAAGTTGTCCCACTCCTTTTCTACACTTCAGCCAATTAAGAATGACCAAGATCCTCTCTGAGTCCAGGTATGCTGAATGCAGCAACCTCAATTCATTCATAAGCAAATGGATTTTTGTTATTAAATGATGAAGTTTTATGCATATCTGAATCAATATACTTATTTCCAACAAGGTTCCATCCATTTAAAAAAAAAAAAGCCAACACAAAAGACATTTTTAGTGGATATATAGGACAGAATGAAGTTAACTGTTTGAAATCATGGTTGTCAAATTCATAACGTTGATTAGGTTCTTTACAGACTAAGTGCAGCTGATCTCTTTTTTGGCATTTTACAATATGTCTGTCATCAATCTACGAAGCATATGAATATGATTTTCTGGTTTACAGCCTTGATTTAATTCTACTTGTAAACGCTGGGAAACAAATGTAGCAATGTCATGCAACTGATGAGCAAGGCCTTGAAACACAGCACACAAAACCATATTCCCTCTAACTTCCATCCATCTTCTGCAGGACATAATGCAGTTACTGTTCACCCTCCCTCATGGTCATATTGTTCATACCAGGGGGAGGACGCTCCCTCCTGACATATGACTGGCAAAACATCAGTGTGCATTGGAAACAGATACTCTGCCACAGTCTTCAGGCATTCTGTGTCTAGGCAGAGATGAGTGGAATGAAAGTACTCTCACCCTAAGATAGGAAAGGGGGGAGATGGTTCATAGGCTTCAGCCCTTCCTTGGAGGCCTTCATGGCACAAATAGTAAATGATGCAATGGATGTGCTTGAACTCATTGACAAAGCAAGGAACCAAGTCCTCAGCACCGAGGGATCATCTAACAAAATGCTATTTCTGTGATCATTTTGTTCTTCTGCAGTATTTGTAAATTCACAGGGGAAGGAGAGACATTATGCACAGAAGACAGTACTGTGCTGTCTGTTTATTGTGGACACAAAGTAATACCCTGAGCTTCCTCTAAAAGCCTGCAGAGGACATGGACTAAAAGCAAGGTTCCGAGAGGAAGTACTGAAAAGTAAATAGCGCAGGCAACGCTGCTGAGACACTGGAGAAAGTCAGCATATCAAAGTTCTGGTCTGGACCCTGAACATAAGCCTGGGAGACAGAATTTGCCATATCATTCTTTCTGCAACACATAATTACATTTTTAACCTCTTTGTCTTTTTTTCCTTTTATGATAAAGAGGAAATAATTCATTTCCAGGAATATAAGTGGCTTTAATTCACTTGGATCAAGCCTCTTTTTTTTTTCTTTTTCTTTTTTTTATTGATTCAGTGCCTGACTCAGAACCATCATTCTTATTGCCTTTATCAGACTATTCCACATTTCCCAGTGGTTTTACTACTGCAGTTTGGAAGCACTCTTTGTTCTTATAGTCCCAGTGCCTACTAAAGCTTTTCTTTTCATGTTCTTTGACGTTTATTCCCTAGGAGCCAGATCCTTGTGTCCTTACATGTGAGCCAAATCTCCCAATGAATTTGCAAACATGCAGGATCAGCAACTTAAACAGTTTGTTCTCCAGAGTTTTCTATGTTTACAGGAAAAAGGACGCCTATAGGCAAACACTGCATCTCTAGGTTTCATCTACACAAAAAGGAAGCTTAGAGAGGAAGGAAGGCACAGCACTGTGAAGTTAACGATTGAAAAACAAAAACCAGATTTCTTAGTTTTTTTCCTGAGAGGGTGGTGGTGGTGGACGCAGTCACAGGACACTGAACTTAACATGTTTCTTGAAATAAATCAAAAGATTCCTTTGCTGGGTTTGGCTCAGTGTCAGCAGTAATAGCTGATTCCAGCACGTTGTCAGAATAATATATATCTTTGGATGTGTTTTTGAGACATCTTTCAGCTTGGATATCTATACTACATTTACATTTAGGAAACCCGGAATTTCCAATGGCCTGGCAGCTCAGGCTGAGAGCACTCACTGCCTGCTCCCCTTTCCTTCAGCTTTGATGTTTGCATCAGAACATGCTGGCCTGGCATGTTACAAAATGTAACGTACTCAATTTATGTCCTACATGAAAGTTGAGATCAGCATCAATGACTAGATCCAATCTGCAGCATGAATTCAAACAGTGCTGCTGACGACAGGATTTCTGTGGATAAGGATTCTGTCTCGCAAACTTCCGTATTAACAGCCCTCAAATTTCACTTTAATGCAGGTGTCCCTCTTCTTATGCCTGAAACTTTATGGTGAGTATCCTTGGTGATGAGCCAAGATGTGACATGATCTAACCATCTAATTGTGTGAAAAGTTGTGGTGAGACAGGACCATTAATTTCTTACGTAGTAGAGTGAAAACCTTTCCTTGTTCTCTGTCTGCTGTGCCCATACAGGACAGAGCTATCGGTGTGGACTCATGTTATTTTCCAGCCAGAGACATTATTCTAATCTTTCAGTCTGGCATTTTACAGCAACAGTGGACTGTACGCCACAAGTAGTTCCTACATCAGATCCCTTAACTTGTTGATGTTAATTTGGATTGCATGTGTGTAGCCTTATGTAGACAAACCCTCAATTTATTGTGCATGTGAAACATCATGTTTCTTGTCTAGAAATGCCAGTGTTTAATGGCTCACACTAATAGACACATATGCCTCATTTCCAGTCTGACTCTATCTGGACTCAGCTTCCTGCCATTGGATCTAAGTACATTCCAGGCATATATTTTGTTGAATTGCCCATCATTTCAATGGGATACAGTTTGGACATATGAAACTTAAATATGTGCTTCCACAAAGACTTTTGCCCTAATGTTGTTGATTATTTAGATTCACCATTCTTACATTTTCTACAAAAATCAGGTGGATCCATTCACAGCCATTTACACTTTTTTTACAGTTCTACTTTACTTCGATTTCAACTGAGATCATTTCCATACATGGCAGATCTATTTGCACACACAAAAAAGCATAAGACAGTGGTTTGATTGCTCAGATAAATCAGACGACATGAGGCTCAGGTAGTTCTACCTCTTGCATAGAGTATTTTGTACACTTCTCGGTTTAACCTTGAAAACAGAACATATGAGAGTGCCACCACCTATAGAAGATGTGATAAGTTTATGCCACATCAGCACTACTTTGCCAGCATTCCAACAGAAAATTAATATTTTGTAGAGGCTATTTTATTCTACTGACATTATAATCAGTGTCAAGGCCATCAGTGAAAGCATCAAGCAGACAAAAAGCCTTCCACAAGATCTCACTTTTCTGTGCTACTGTGTATGCCTTTATCCCTGTTGGTATCCCACAAACAAGAGAGAATAATCTTTTTATTAATAAATTTCTTTAAATTCAGATAAATCCATGCTAGAACAGTGCAATGCTCTGGAACACTGAAACAGCTTGTGAATGGAAAAACCATTCTGTAGTACAAAATCAGGGCGTTGCTGCATTGTCTGCAGGAGATAGCAACATTCAGCCTTTGGGGGATACAGCAAGGAACAATTAATGCAGCAGCAAATCTTCCTAAAGAAGTTGGCCGCCTGCTAAAAACCATATGCATTTTATGTTGCAAAAGCTTTCTGGTATTTCAATTTATTATTATCATTCTCTTTAAGATGCTGCTCCTTTGGTTACAAGTAATCTAAAAATAATCCTCTTCCTAAAAAAAAAATAAAACTGACAAATTGATATACATAGAAAAAATGTTTCAATTTTTTTATTATATTATATTTTACCCCTCTGGCCACTAACATTGGATATAGAATTTCTTCAATCTCTTTTTTTTTTTTTTTCTGCTTTTTTGGTAGACTGAGGAAAATGACTGTAAATCAGTTTGCATTCAAAACACTACACTTGCACCTAAAAGAACAGGACATTATACCATTAAATATAAGATTCAGTATAATGGGAAAACTTTCTGACTGACAGCTGAACACCTTTTTAGTCATAAATTCTCATTTTTAAAGGACAAAAGAGACTATCATAATCATTATCTGAATTCCTACATAACAGAGACAATGCAATTTCACACAATAATTCCTACGTCAGACCCCTTCCTTCTGATCTGCAGGAAAAACTTCTACTTTACGTGTCACACTCTGTAAGCAGAAGACCCAGGGATTCTTCAGCTTTATCCATGAAAATTATCAAACAGATTTACAAAACCATTATCAGCAATAAGGCAGAATCAAATCCTAGTTTTAAACTATCTTGAACGTAGATAAATCAGCACAGGGGAATAGTGATAGGATGGGAATATCTTTTAGAGACATCATCTTTTACAGGATGAGCACAGGGTAAAATCAGACTATTTTGTACTTCACATAGTCCCTGTAATTGGATCTTGTGACATGGATAAATATTGTAATGGATCTGTTGCTTCATTAGCACACACTCTGATATCCTGCAGCACCACATCCATCAAGCTCCTCATTCCCTCTGGGGAAAGCTCCCGCAAAGGGTTGGCAGAGACATGAATCAGGCTCTGTAGGATCAGCAAACTTGTGGTTTTAGCCTGTGCACTGGCTCCAAACCAGGTAGTTTGGGGCCAGGGTGCCAAATTTGGAGGGAGAACAGGTTGTTCTCCCTGCTAAGGGGACCAGTGCTACTTACAAGTGATTTCTGATGGACTTGAATCACCACAAAGCTGTTGCAAGTGAGTATGAGTGGGTGATAAAAAGATTATACTTTGTAACTTGGAATGAAGATCTCTGGTGTTAGTCTGAAAGAGTCACAGCTTCATATTTCCATCCCTCCCTGTCCTCAGATAATAAGTTAAGAAGCATAAAAAACACTGTTAGGAGTAGCTTATGTTAGAAAATCTTCTAACAGCACTAATAAACCTATCTGAACATTTCTGTCCATGGTCTAATTAGTATTAAAAAAAAAAAAAAAAAGAGATCAGATTTTCGAAGTCCTGTGTTGATCTTAACTTTCATCTTCTACTGCCTCTTCATATGTGTTTTCTTTATTAGACAAAATTTAAATTGGTGCAGCTTAATATCTGAAACACATTACTAGTCCCACAGAAATGTTAAAAAGAGATCTGTGTTACAAAACTGAGATTAACTAAATTCTGAAAATGTTACCTCTGACTTCAAGCCTATCTTAGCCCATAAATCTGTGATCAAGGCCTAAAGGTCGTAGGTGCTGTCAAAGAACTTGCACCAAAACACAGGCTGAGCAGGACACCTTCCTGAACTTGGAGACTGAAGGCATCATCTATGCCTGCATATAGCCTTTACTGTACATTATTTTGTAACCTGGAACTCCTCATTTTGCAAAATTAGTATTGCTTTGTGTTTTATTTTTTAATAGAACTGTGATTATACTGGCAGTAACACTGACATCATTCTTGTGCTGTGAATCCCACAGTTACACTTACATTAAGGACTGCAATACACAGATTACTCAGATCAGACAACCTAACCAGTGGGAAATAAACACAAAAAGCTCACTTACCACGGCAGTTCTGGAACTGCACCAGGGATGAATTTGTCCCTGTGGGCTCTCCCAGCTCACAAGTCCTAAAGCATTATCCACATCATTTGCCAGGATGGCAGCCCAACGTTCTCCTCGCATTTAAAGCCCCTCAGCTCAGCTCTGGCTCTTTACCTTCCCATTCACTAGTGGTTTAAACAGACATTTGATTTTTCTATTCTGTTTGCCTGTAACTATTTTTAGCAGCTAATAGCTGACACCCCAGGGAACATGATGTCATCACACTCCACACTTATGGAGCTCTCCGAAGTCAAATCCTGACAGCAGCAGTTGTCATTGTGGTGAGCTGGCTCATTAGGCAGGGCTAAGGGAGGGGCACCATCAGAGCCCCCAGTTCAGGAGACCAAACAGGAGGAACTTCAATGAGATCTCAATTAAAGAACAGCTCTTTCTTTTGTAAGTAATCTGCAGACAAGATTTGAAAAATGGTGTTCATTTTTTGAGTCTGCTAAGTACCTTTTACAGTACTAATAAAAATACAGTCTTACTGGCAATCCTTCCATCAGTGTCACTTGCAAAAGTTTTGTGGATTTTTGGAATTAACACCAGTCCTCTATCCTCCTCACAAAGGAAAACTACTGAACTGCCAGTGATTGGCAGCTTTGTAGTGATCCCAGCAGAGAGATCAAGGACTCAGGGATCATGGACACTGAACTTATCCACTTACCAATATTTGCTCCCAGTGGATTTAATGATTCATCACCCCAGAAACCTCCATTTGCTTGGAAATATGAGGCACTTCTAATCCTCCTTCAAAAGATGAAGCTTCATTCCTGTAGCTTTCCTTTACACCTCTTACAGTTTAAGTTAATTTTACTGAAAATAGCTAAACATAACTGTAGAAATGCTCAAAAGAAGTTAACACTCCTTGTAACACGGTACAAACATTTCCTTCTATGTCTTAAAAACCTCTCACCTTCCAAGACTGTATTATCTTTTCTACTATAATTATATTCCAATGTCCAATCACATTTATCCTTCCTCTGACAAGTGCACTCGGATTTGTTTCTACCTCTGCTATTTCCAGTTCATAAAGCCCCAGGTTATAGATGAGGTTGTTACTGAACCCAAACTGTCTGGCTTTGTACATTATGCCACTTATTTATATGACATTATCATGTGTGATAGAATTATCACTGCTTTCATCAACTGTACTGATAAATGAGATTAAACATTCATTTCATACATGGGGCAAAGCAACCAAGCTGTTAATCTGTATCCTGGACCTTGTATGAGGTGTCCCACTTCCTTCTTACTTGAATATAAATTGATATGAAGCACAATCCACCTTGGTTTGTATGTGCACACAAGATGGAACAGTTGCTTGTGCAAATGACAAGAATCAATACAGTGATTTATCCAGGAATACCAACAACTACTGAAGAAACTGTGTGTGACATTTTCAGGGATATCATAGAATCATAAAATCCCGGAATGGTTTGAGTTGAAAGCACCTTAAAGATTATCCAGTGCCAAGCCCCAGCCATGGGCAGCAACACCTTCCACGAGACCAGGTTGCTCAAGGCTCCATCCAACCTGGCCTTGAACAATTCCAGGGATAGAATTATAGAACTGGCTTGGTTGAAAAAATGGGCATCAGGAATAATGGGATGGCACAGGAGTAGGCCCAGGGATATGGAAGCACACTGCTCACCAAGAGTTCTACCTACAGAAGGATGTGTTTGTAGCTAAGATTGTTTATTCTCTCCTCACAAAGTTCATCAAAATAGAGCAGTAAAGCTTCACAGTAGTGCAGTGAGCAGATTTATGTGTGAATGTGTATTTTTTGTCGCATTGGAAGTGTTTAGCACCAATACAGATACAGAGTGTGTGCATTGTAAGGGCTTGGATTCATTAATTGTTTATGAAAATGCATCAGGGAAACAAATTTTCCCCCCGTAAAACACACATCCATGAACAGTTACTCTGTTTTTCCACTGAATTCATGACATTTCTCAACCACAGAGCTGAGGATATTTTGCGTCTCTGTATAACTTTCCAAAGTAATTTATTACAGTAATTACTTTAATTTAGAAATTAAAGTCTACTTACTCAAAGTTTAAAATGCATTTCCCTTTAGCTGCCTTTGCTACCACTTGGCACATTTTTTACGAATGTTGGAGGGGCTCACTGAACAAGCCTTATTTTATACATTTAAACAATTTCTTTGGTTTTGTTCCTGTGCTCTTTCTGTCGAGGTTTTCTTTTAGTCAACTTTTTTTACACGTGTTTACCCTTATTTACATATGCAAGAAAACAGCGCTCAGATTCTTAAATTAAAAATTAGTTTAATTAGTTTGTCATCCCCAAGACTGAATTATTTTACTGCAACATCTGATTCTGCCCTGTACACCTCAGCCTAGTGCTCAGCCACAGGATGTAGCGCTACCACAGCTGTGCCTGAACAACTGAGTATTTACACTGTCAACCGGATTTTAAATATTGCAGCTACTTCCTGGTGACACTATCAGCTGAATTTGATCTTCTCTGTATAAAGGGACACTTAATAGGAGAAGGAAGTTTCTTCTTACTACTTAATTTAGGTATGGTATATGCTTATGCAAGATCTGGTGATGAGTGCCAGCCAATGTCAGCTTTCTTGTGCCATGAAACATATTAATGTCATTGTCCCCCTGCTCCATTCAGTCTAAAAATAGCTTCCTATTAATATTATGTTAAATCAGAACAGGGTTTTTTTATGGAGATATATACAGGAGAAATCTGGTGCTTATATTTTTAAGCCCTGGTTGCAGCACTAAGTAAAATACACAGTGAGTATCAGGATCAAATCATAGCATCTGTCTGTTAAGGTTTGTTGGTACAGAGCTGTCACCCACACGGCTCCTTGTCTGGTATTAAACAAGACAAGTGCAACAGAAAAACACAAAAAGTGCTAATAGTGCTGCAAGTCAGCTGCAAAGGACAGAATCCAACAGAACTTCTGAAGCTAGTTTTTTTCAGTAGTGACATTTGAAAAAAGTATTTTTAACCATAAATAAAAAGTTTTAATTCTTTTTTTAGGTAGTAAATTATTTTAGTGAAAACCCAGATTTCTTATTCAGTCAGATATGGCACAAAAACTATTGCTCTTGGTTTGGTTATGAACCTTTCTCTGTTTTTCAGAGACTTTAATGAACTAAAAAGCACAATTTATGATTTTGCCAGGGACTTTTATGAAAGCCAATCCTGATTAGAGAAATAACCTCTCATCTCTAGGAAGAAACATAGGTGAGTCCTTGAGTCTGTCTGACTTTAAAATCAGTAACAAATGCAATGCACAGACCTAAGATGCTGTTCCATTGACTTTGTCCTTCAGACAAACTATTCAGCCTCGACACACAAGATCTGTATGTCATATAAAGAACAGAAAGCGAAGCCTGAGGGGAAAACAGAAGTTTCCCAAGGTGATGGCATGCAAGGAAAGAATATTATCAGTATTAGGTGTGTAGCCCTAGGTACAAAGTTGCCTTTGCAGTGCCTACATGGACTGTGTTTAATACTAACTCAGGGACTTAAGGCAGGCAGTTCTCTCAAGTCTCCATAATCAGAGGGGAGTGTCAGGCTCCTCTAAAGGTGCTTCAGGGTAGAAGCTGTACTTGTGGACTCTGAATTACTTTCTGAAATAACTTTCAATCTTCGCATTCAACCTCTCAATAGCTCAGGAAAAATTGCCTTCCTCATTTAGACACCTATGTTAGGCATGTAAGGTTAGGCAATAGGAACTGCCTTACACATCTCTTCCCCTGTGTTTCTGCACTCCATTTCTATGGCTGCCACAAATTTTGCTGAAGCTAGAAGTAGCAGATTCTATCAGTGCACTAACTGGTTCAACCACACTCTTCCTGCTCTGATACTTCTTGTTGTTTGCATGCCTAAACAGCCTCTGAGTCTTTGATCCCTTCTCCAGAGCATGCTCTCTTGAATTTGACTATTATTAGTTCCTCATTTGTGACCATCTTCTCCAAGATGAAAGAACATGGGATGGTTTTGCCTACGTATGTTGTGAACTGCTTACATACTGATGGTTGAAAATCCTTATATGGGAGTAGCACGTTGTGTTTTTTATAATTAGACACACAGTATGACTGTTACAGGCTCCTGTATTTCACCTAAACATCAAATTTACTCCTTGTAACACTTCAATAAAATCATTTCCCATTTCTGAGAAGACAGCACACTGATTAATAGAAACTCCAGCCTACTGCTTGTTCTCCCTCCTGTGGTTTGTGGGCATAGAAAATACTCATACATTTTCTTGTAACAAGTGACATAGGAGAGAAGGCTTAAACTTTTTGAGGTAAAAACCTATAATAAAATTCATATGGAAGAATCTGTACATTATGCATGTGATTCCCTGCCAATGGAAACAGGTTATATAGATTATATAGATATATAGAGATAGACAACAAAGAGAGTAATCACTGCTTTGGGATCAGAGAGAGATAAAAGCCAGGAGGGCTCAGCAGCTTGGTTCTGTCTCTTTCAGAGACCCTGCTGGGTTCCTTGGATCTGGATCCATCCTGCAGGTTACAGTATGGGCCACTACAAAGTGTTTTGTAAGTGACCCAGTCACTATAGCTGGGAGATGCTGGGGAGGGAAGGCAGAGGGAAACCAGGTCTTGGAGGGCTGCTCATGAAACTCTAGGAGTATTCTATCCAGCTATCTCCAATTCTGTAAAATAAGGCCATGTTATTGAATTTCATGATGAAACACATTGAGATCCATGGATGAAAACAACTAAATAAAAACTAAGTATTATCATTTACATTGGAAAAGACCTCTCAGATCATCAAGTCCAACCTTTAACTTAACATTGCTAAGTCCATCACTCAGCCCATGTCCTAAAGTGCCACATTTATATGTCTTTTAAGCACTTCCAGGGTGGTGACTCATCCACTGCCCTGAGCAGTCTGTTCCAGTGCTTGACAATCCTTCTAGTGAAGAAATTCTTGAAAATATCCAACTTAAACCTCCCCTGGTGCAACTTGAGGCCATTTCCTTTTGTATTATCACTTATTATTTGGGAGAAAGGACAAACATCCACCTCTCTACCACTTCCTTTTAGGTCATTGAGTACTTTAGTGCTGCTCTATAAGAAATCTGAGCTTTCCTTGAAACTCGAGGCTCAAAGTCCAGCCTTACTTAATCCTCATCATCTGAGCGTCACCCTATTTCTTTTGTTATTTCATTTCATTTGCTATTTAAGTGTTAGAATGCCTGAAAATAAAGTTACTATTTGCTGTCAGAAAGCTGGATTTTACCACAAACTGAATGGAAACAAAGCAAATACAAATGGACAGTTATAATCTCATTAGATTTTATAAAGTAATTCAGAAAACTATTTAACATATATCTTGTGTTTCTGTAAAACCAAAAATATTACCCTGAATTCTGTAAGATTTCAGCTTTTTTTTTTTTTTTTTTGACAACTTCCCTGGGTTTTTTGGACGGCTTTTAGTCTTTTTGAAAAACCTCTGTAGTAGGCAAACTGAACCTTGCCTCTTGACAGCATACCAACAGACCTAAAACACTGAATGTTTCCTTTGCTACAAGCTTCATATCAAGTCTTTGATGAGAAAAACACATTCTCTTTTGAAAGCTGAAACTCTTCAGCAAATATTGGTGCAATGTTTCTGCTTTATTGTAAAGAAAAGTCTCTTTAATAAAGGGCTCTGAATTCACATTCCCAAACTGTGCATCACAGTCTGAATTTCCTAGTCTAGTCTGATAGCACTACTAAAATGCTTCCCAGAGACTAAACTCAGCCTTAATTCAGGTTTGTGTGGCCAGCAGAGAATTAAGGAAAGCCTACAGCAGAGCCTAATGGCTTTAACAGCTTCTGTGCTAACTCCCATAATCTCTCCACATAGAATGTAGCCAGGAAAAGGAGCACTCCACAAAAACAAATGTTTCAGAGGAAGATGAAAGAATCCCCATCCAAAGTGAGCAATTCAGAAGTAGTCCAGCTGTAAATGATATTTCTTTTTAACCTCCATTGAACAATTCAGATTATAACTCTGAGTTTCTAACTTGTTTTATGATGTTCTTACTAGATTACATCATGCTATCCAGTGTATAAAAACAATGGAATGAAAGCCTCTAATTTTAGCTTTCGTAAGTTAAAGAATAAATGGCAGCAGAAGCTTTCACTTATGAATGCAGGATTTTAGGTGACTATGGAAAAAGTTATCTTTTCTGTACGTGCACAAGTGCTCAAACCTTTAAGCAGAATTTCGGAAACTGTGAGAAGTTGTGTGTGCTAGAGAGTTAAGGGTGAAGGTGTCACTATGCTCAGAAATAGAGCCAACTTTCCCATGTCATATTCAGCTTATTAATAACTCAATTATTCCTGTCGCAATGGCACATGTCTCTCTGCTTCTTGTTATTGTTATGCAACTGGAATAGCTTTCAGAATTGCTTTGGGCTGAGCTTGAACAGGTAAACTATAAAATTCAGTTTGACTTGAGTATTATGCTGAAATGCTATTGCAATTCACTAGATGAATGCTGAGTGACATAGAGTATGCAATTATGCAAGAAGAGTGTTTGCAACGAGCCATCTTGGAAGTACTTCCATTTGTGAGAGGATTTTTTCAAGTTCTGAATCTGAATACATTAAAAAGCCTGTAATCACTTAATAGAGGCAAATCTGCAATTCTTAGTTCTGAATATCTTCTATAACGAAATGAGCTTCTCAATTCTTGTGATTAACTTACAAACAAAGCCAAATACAAGAAGCTGGCTCAGAAAAATCAGTGCAGGAAATCATTGCCAGATTTCTCATAAACATTTCTGCCTTAGAAACCACTGGAATTTACACCCTCTTTATCACATGTTGTATAGGGCTATATGCAACTACAGCACTTCCTACACAAAATAATTCAGATCTGGGTAAGATCTTGTATAAATGCATGTGAAAATTATATGCAACCTCTTGGAAAATTGCCAAAGTAGCCCTTATGCTTACAAAATAAAGAAGTGCATTGATCTCATCTGATCTGTGTTTACATGTGTATGGCAATATTGCCACAAAGCTGCTTTGTTTCGACCTGTATTTTCATGACCTTGAAGCTCAGGATAAGGTACTTTTTATTCTATTCAGTATCTTCACACAAGGATATCTACAATCATTATAAAAAAATCTCCAGTCAGAGACATTGGGGGGGGGGGGGTGGGGAGGGAAGGGGCTTTAACTGCTCAGTTTCTAAATTAAGCTACATCTGAAGTTAAAAATAGCCCTTCTGACTGAAGATGCTCTGCTGCCTGAATTTAAATAGCCTGTTTCTTTCCCTGACAGATAACATTTATTGTGCTCTCCACTGCTGCAAAAAAAAGCCTTCTATGAGAGGCTACCTTTTTTTTTTTTATGTCCAATTTCACTTCACCTACTATGACAGTATTAAATAAAGGAAGTAAATGTTCTATCTGGGATGTGTACCTGCTTTATCATAGATACATTTCTCCAGTTTAGACCTAAAAATATGTATGTGTATATGTATGCATGACTTTTTCTAGCTCTTTCTATAGATTTTTCTGGGAAGACCCATAGTAAGAATATATTGCCTGAAATGCAACCAGATTTCTACAATATGTATCCTAAAAGTGCTTGTGCCCATCCCTACTGTTTTACTTTCATTACTTACATATATATTAATATATATAATAATATATACATTTTATATATAAATGCATTTTTCTAGGTGTTTTATTGCTGACTCTAGATAAAGAGAAGCATTAAATGGAATTACACACAGTATATGGGGAATGGTTTACTCACCATTTGTCCTCAAAGCACTGAATTAAAAGGAGTGGAAACTGCATCCCTTTTCTCCCTGGGCTAACACAGAGCCAGCCTATCTATCCTATCCATGTTCCTACTGTGGTGAGAAGTTGAGAGGTCAGAATTAAATTACAAAAAGCCTGCTTGTGCTACTCACATAGTGACTCCAGCATTGGGTTTACAAGGCATGCAGATTAGAAAGGTAAAAATTCTTTCAAGCCACCCTGACCCTTCTCACCAAAGCGTGTTTGTCCTTTTTGTTAAAATTTTTTATGCTCCTATCTGCATAGTTTGAAGTTGCAAGCACTTTATCCATGCTTGCCTCTGGAAAACTGCTAATTTTCCTCAACATTCATTCTAAATTTACTGTGCCTTCATTTCAACATTTTATGAGATTAAAATTAATCAGATTCAGTTTTACATTTTAGGTAGGAAAATAAGAAGGGAAAACTTCTAATGTGCAAAATGAAACTTGAACCTTGCTATATTGAAATAACTCTGCTTTCTCCCTCTTTGTTAAATTGCATATTTTATAGGAGTGTTCCCAAAGGAATAACACAGAAAGATTTGGGAATAAGTAAGTGAAAGATGGGATGGATATAAGTACTTCTCTTACCCCCGAGCAAGACTTTCACATTGCAGACAATTTGTGGACTAAAAGCCTGAAAAATCCCCGAAAGCTTTATAAGCATCAATAATATTTGCAATGATGTAAGCCAGAGGCAATGATCTGAATTCTGCAGTCCCTAATTGAATAAAACACCCATCTAAGTCAATAGGAATTGCAGTCAATTAAGCTGTAAGCCTTTCAGGTCCTCAGCATTTTACATAATGTTACTACAATGCATCTACCAGCAGTTTTATTTGCATAGGGCAATGTTTGCAACAAAGAAACCTCTGTGAATCCAGCAGCCACGGCTGGAACAGCCACAGGTAGCTCAGGCGGTATTTTCAGTCATCAACCCCCACCAGGTCAAGGCAGGATGGAAGGCTGTTTGTTTGGGGTTTTTTAAGCCTCAAGCAATGAAGGCAGTCGTGTTATAGGGGTTCTGAATTTGACTCAAATTTTAGATAAAATGGTAAATAAAATTAAATTCTTGTGAAATCTGCATGTCCATAGCCCATCAGAGAAATGTAATTTCTCTGAACAAGTTAACCCAAGATCTAGTCACAGCTGTTAAATTACTCACTGGTAAATGGGGGTGGGGGGGGGGGGGGGGTGTGTGGCAGAGCCCTGTTACCTTACGGAATAGTTTAGGGTGTCCTTCCCTGTTACATCCTTACTCTGCTTTATCACCAGGCATAAGAAGAGCCCCACGTGCTGCCCCTGAGGAATTGCAGAGCAGTGAGGCTCTGTCTGCAGCACTGGCTCTGCAGATGGTTTGGGATCACTCCTGCTGCTGGGAGGGCAGGACTGTGGCTGCCAGAAACCATTCGCATTGCGCTGTGTCATGAGCTTCACAAAAGCACATAATAATGCATGTAATGAGTCTCCAGAATCACGTTTGTGAGGCCTGGAGAATGTTTCTCTTTCCCAACGTGAACTACTGAGTCATCCTGTTCATGCGAGACAGACTGTATTCTCTTCCCAAAGAGCTCCTTTGAATCACTATTACCACCAGATAACAGATGTTGCTCTCCAGGAAAGTTTTTCATACAAGCTCTTATAATCATGGGGATTATTTCAGCTTGACCTTGTAACTACAATAGAAAAACAAGATGAACTGGGGGATCTCAAAGGGCTGTGTGCTGCAGCATTTTGCATATCTAAGTAACTAGGCCTTGAACAACATGACTGCTCAAAACATTTCACAAAGAATAACAGGAACATCCATAGTCTGGTAAAGTAAGTGCTACTTATTCCCAGCTTACATAGGGAAAGAAACAAGCCCTGAAATGTTTAATGGCCTTGTTCACCATCATACAGCAAATATGCAACAATTCAGGAATAAGTGGTGTATTATTCAGAAGTATCTAAGTCTCTTTGAAACTTAGAGCCTACGGATGTGCAATGAAATTCAAGTTAAATAAGGACTAAAAGTATAAATTGGAAGCTTTTATTAAAGTGCTCTAAAATGCCCATCTTCTGTCAACCACTTCTGCTTTAAACCACAAGACATTTTCTCCCTAATTACTTTTTTGAAGTGAGTCTTAACATGCACTTTAAAAGAGACACTGTAAATGCTGTAGTACATTCCAAATTTCCGTCTTTCATAAATGTGCATGCTGCTGGTCAGGCAACAGTAACTCTCCTTCTGCATGCCTTTGCTGTGTTCCTGGATAATAAGCACATTTTCACCTTTCTTTTTTTCAAAAATGCCAGTAACCAACAGTTTAAAATCAGACATTTGTATTGCAACTATTCCTGTACCTTCTGGTGCCACTTTAACTAAGTTCATACAATTCAATTATTCTCTAATGCCCTGAATACACACATATCTTGATTTTGCATCAGGGTTTTGGAGTTACATCACCAGATCCCAGGAGAAACAGAGCTATGCTTATTCACAGCAGTGGACAGTCAGGCTCAGGTAATGCAATAACAGCCTGGATTCCAAACAGCAGCAACAAAATACAAAATCATAGGGCTTTGGTTTGAGAAAAGTGAATTAGTAAAGTTTTCATCTGATGCTCTCATTAATCACTGCAGCCACAAATTAAAACTCACAGTATTCTTGTAAGATATGTATCCAGAAACATACCTTTCATTAAAAAAACCCACAAAACAATCAACCAAAAAGGTAATCTATGCCAGACGATGTATCTCAGATGAAATCATCTATCAGGTCCTGGGAGAATTGACCTCTAACGTCAAAGGCCACAGCTGAGGCTGAGCTGTCCAGTGCAGTGAGAGTACTAATACTGTTATCAATAGTGATTTGCTTTGTCATACACTATGTTTAGAAAATATTGTTCACTCGAAGAGTATTCACCTTCATTTATTTTTTGTCTTCTGTTTTTCAAGGGAACTCCTGAACGTTTTTATACATTCTTGCACTTATCCAGCATGTCTCAATCTTTCCAGGATAAGCACTGGAAATGCTGGATAAGCTTCTCTGTTGCCATCCTGACATGTCTTCTCATTCACAAGTATCTCCTTGATTTTCAGCCTGTCCCATACTTTCCCATCCTGGTCTGAAGCTTGACTTTTTGTCAGATCGTGCTGTTAATTATTCCTCTTCTTTCCTATGTATTCAAAAGTACAAGATAAAGAAACAACCAGAATTCACAACTCCAAAGTTTCCACCAACAGGCACAGCACTAAACGAGTCAAATTGCTGAACAGCACTTACAGTGTGTCAGAGGCAAACACTGTATCTCAAGCTTCAACATCTGTCCCTGTCCAACCCATCCTCCCTGAATTACCACCCCAAACCCTGTGTGACACATTCACTGAGATGCTCCATGAACCCCATTTCTTCCTGGCCTGCTCCCTGGAGCTCTCTATCACTTAGTTTACAGCACTCCCAGCACAAACACCACGAAACCCCTTGGCTCCACCCAGCCTTACAGCTCTCCTTCATTACTCCCTGCTGTTTGCCTCTGCATCACTCCTCAGAGCCACGAATACCTTGCCCTAATTGTTGACACAGATATGCTGTGAAAATTCACAAGGCAGCTCATTCCCTTCTCCTCCTTTCAGCTCCTCTCTCTGGAGAATTTTCAGGTTGGAAAGAGAGATGGAGAAGCAGAAAGACAGGGGCAAGGGGGACAGAAAGATAGAGACTGAGTCTTGCTACCCACCATCTTCTCCAGAAACATTTGTCTCTGGATCTCTCATTTGAAAACCTACTTTACTAATTAGCATGCCTTATCTAGCTGTCGTCATGTTATTTTTTCTGGCATAAGACACCACCTAGAGTAACACAAAATTATCATTCTCTAGTTTTGCTTCCCAGATGACTAAAAAGGGTGGAATTTTGTGGAATGCTGACAAACACTAGATAATGATATATTTTCTTTGAGCTAACTGATTTTTTCCCCTAGAGCTTTAAGCATTTAATATTATCTGTATCTTAAACTGCTAAAAGTGATATCCAGCACACAGATGTTGAAAACCAAATTTTAGAAAGAGGAAATGGGTCTACTTTCTGAACAAACATATTTTCTCAACAGCCTGATGAAAAGATCATTTTCACTTCAGACTTTTAAAATTGTACCTCTGAATTCTCTTCTCCCTCGCACATACACACCCAGACTTACTGCTGTGCCCCAGTTGTTTTGATAATGCAAATCATAAGCACATCTGAATATATAGTACCATCAAAAATTGAGTAACTGGAATTTTCCATGCTAAATTTAATGCCCCAATACATTTTTCTACTGGGGAAGCGTGTGAGTCAAAATTACACTCTGTGTGTATTTGCAGTATAAGCAGGAAATGGAGCAAAATCAATGTATGCTTTATTCTGGTTAATATCTGTCATGCCCATGAGGAGACATCCATTGCCAGGACACGAAGCACATGTGTAGGTGCACAGGTAATAAGCAGCAGAGGACATGAGACAGTTACTAATTTGAACTTCAATACCTCAGCAATTCTACAGAAGAAACAATACAAACACCTCATCAGTTGTCCCTTTGTCCCAGGAAGCCATCACACAAACTGTGCCAACAAACATGCTTAGGACTCAGAATAATTCTAATGTGGGTTATTTAAAGCAACAATCAAAAAACCTCGAAACCATCCCAAACCAACCACTTCAGTCATATATGTCATAATCCAGATTACACATCAACACCTCATAGAAACTTCTGAGGTCATTGGGAACTTCTGAATAGATTTTTTTGCCTCCTTTCTTTTTTACTTAGGTGCCCTCACATTCAAAAGAACAAAATTCGGACCCATTCTGTGAGGCAGTTACCACCAGCTTACACTACTGATTCCAGTTCCAGAAAAAATGTCTGCAGTCTGGAGGCTCTATTTTCTCATTGTCCATGGGTAAGCAAAGAGCCTGTGAGCCTGTTATTAGCTATTCAATAGGAAAAAATTAAAAACAACAGGAGTTCAACATCTTCAGCATCCTATGGGACAGGACTCCACTCTGGATTTTCTGTTTCCAGTTGATGTGGCCTATTCTATACACACAGTACAATGAAGACTATTCAGAACTCCCCATTTGCCTGAGAGGCAACCATGGTTAATGCTCTAAAATCTGCATTACAACGCTCTGTGGATTTCTTGTTTTTAATTCTTCTGAAAATATTTAGGGATGAGTGGATGTATATGGTGATTATGGTGGTGAGAAAACCTGTGGGATTCATAATTACAAAGAGAATAAAATCATGACCTGCTGTACATGCAGCACTACTAGGATTTCATTGTTCAAATTAGGCAAAACCTCTCTGCTATTGCAAATTTCAAGGTCAACTACACATATAACAACAACAACAACAACAAAAGTAATGGTGTTTTGAATAAATGCGGACAGGACTGTTAATAAAATACAAAAGAAAAAGGCTCACTTACCTCAACAGTTGTAAGCTGCTATTTCATACTCTGTAAACTTTCCCTCCCTACTAACTAAACAAAAGTTCTGCAATCCTGAGGCTAGAATAGCTCTCAAACACATACTGCAGAATACCAAAAAAGAGAAAGCCTATGTTGTCCTTACTAGCAGGCATCTCTCCAGGGATGATTGGTCATTACCCTGGCAACCCTCACAAATGGCAAATGACGTAAAGAGAGTGGGAAAAAAAGCCACTGAGAGCAGAAAGCACTATATGCATTATAGATAGTTCTGGGAATCCATGCTCATATATGCATTAAATGGCTTCAGAGGAGCACAGGGATCTTCCATTTTGCAGAGCTGCCTGCTGAGGTGAATTAGTAACTTTCTCATTTTTCCCTTAATCAAAGCATTGGGAGCATCTCTAAGTCTTTAATTGAAGCAAATTGGGGTTTGATCATTTTAATAATTCAGACATCGTGTTTATTCTTTTTCCTTTTTTTTTCAGTTCTGTTAAAATTTCCCATTAAAACAGCTCACAGACACATTCAGACAAGTGGATGTATTTTTCATTATTCCTTTCCCTTTATTTATTGTTACGTAAAGTTACTTATTATTATATTTATTCACATTATCTCTCATACCCTAATTTTTCCCTAACAATGCATTTGTACAAATTGTACAGGAGTTCTTTTATGTTATTAAGAACATTAGCAGTTGTATTTAGTGTTACTGATAACTATGCCTAAAGAAGATGTGATTCTAGAAAAATACCAGAAAACAAATTAAAAAGCATTTTGCTATTTTTGCACAGCATGATCACAGTGAACCTGACCACACTATGATCTGTCTGTCACAGAGCAAGATAAATTTGGGTGTGGTTAATCCTTCCACATTTAGATGGAAAAAAATCATAAATAAGATAAAAAGGAAATCTGCTTTGACATTCTTCAGCATCTGCACCAATCTGTCATTAAGCAAAACTGAAGGAATTCTGCATATGAAAACCAAGAAAAGCACTTTCCACCCCTGCTTGCAGATGTTACCAATTACAGTTCAGGGTCAGGCATCCTTTTACTTGCTCTTCTTTAGACCTCAGGATTTCTGGATTCCTAAATGCAGGAAATCCAACTGTCACAGAGCATACTGGAGAGCATTGTCACTCAGATCATTTTAGTAACCTAAAGGAAAGGGCACAATTCTCTGAAATAAGAACTTACTCTGAAGTAAGTGAGCTGAGGTGGCTGCTCCAACCACTTAGCTGTTATGTAAAAGTTGCATGGGAATGGCTCTACCATGACAACTGAGTTTCCTGCTGAACTGATGAAAACACCTTAGATGTATTTGAACTCTGCCCCACTTCAAACCTGAAATGAAATACAGGTAACCAGTGGCTGCAAATAGGATATTTCTGTACCTGGCTGCCTAAATTCAATTAGTTACAACTCTTTGGAGTAAAATTCAGCACTTACTGAAATTTAGATGCATTCAAACTTAGGTGTCCTTGAAAAAGAGGATAGATGAGCTTGAGGAGACCAGCTTGTTCACATAAGAATAAAGGCAAGAAACTTTGCCAATACCAAAGTTAAAAAATTACAGCCAGGTCCTCCAAGAGCAAACAAAGTATAAGGTCAGCAAGAATCAGAGACACTGTTAAAAATATGATTAATTGTAACAGGAGGAAGACTCTGAACTCTAATTGTAGAGAGCAGTACATGCACTTCACCAAATAATGGGAAGACAAATATCCTCACTCAGTTCTTCCACTTTTTTCCAGTCAGTCTTAGATCTACACTAAATCACCAGCTACTTGAGAGAATATATGACTAGACTAGCAGCAGCCCCTGATTGTCCTCACAAGTGGGACAGTGAGTTGAGGTTTCAGGAGAGCCAGGTCGTTTTACCTCAGCTGCACTAACAGCTTGCTGGGTGAGCTCTCACTAAATGCTTCCCCAGCTGTACAAAGACTCAAACTCCTTTCGAAAGAGCTTTCAGTGCTATTGCTGAAAAGGTCATATTAGAAAAGGCTTAATTTTTATTTATTATTTTAAAAATCTATCTTGTTGCAATTAGGAAGAGGGCATTACACTTGTGTCATGAAAATTTTCCAAAAAGGCTGAATGAGCCATTGCTAATGACTGAGGAACAGAAAGAATATTCAAATGATAATGCTCCATTAGGTGTACTTTATTCATTTGCTGAAGACAACTCATTTTTAATTATTTAAACTCTGGCAACATCATACTAGCAAACATTCTGCTGGGTTATAATTGACAAATATCTCGATCTGAGCAAAGTGAAATCTCAGTATAACATTATCACTGGCATTATATTTTTTCCTGACAAGAGGACAAGCCCTATTTTGTGTTTAGACACCACAAAAGGCAAAGCTCACCAACATATATATGGCTCTATGCTAGCTCTATGTTCCCATAAATCTTCTCTCTGATGATCCAAACCTAAGCTTCTAATTTTTTCACAATTACTCTTTGCAGAACTTTAGACCCAACTACAAACTTTCCATGTACTATCACAACTGATCAAAAACTTCACCATCAGTGTTCCCAAATGTGCTTTTGTAAGAACAAATGTGGTCTGTCATGGACATATTTTGCATGAAATGTTATTAGACAGAAGGCCAGAAAGTATCAAAAGCTTTCTGTGTTTTTCCAAATAGATGGTCTTAAAACTTTCATCATTCTGTACCATAACAAGGTCGACAAACTACCCTGTGTTTGAGCATGTGAGGTTGACTGGTGAATGTTCTGGGCATCACAATGAGAACAAATCCAATCAATGAATGGGGAGAAAGGGAAGACACTGGAGCAGGGCTGCAGTCAGGAAACAACTAGAGTATTAGGAAGATGTAACTAGAAACTTAAACTCATTTTTTGACATTGTGTCATGCTGCTGAGTCTAACATATGCAGTGCCTAAAGGAAAATAGGGTTACTGATCCTTAAAGGATCCTTTCTATATGCTGATATAATTTCCCAACACATTGGTGAATTAAATTAAAAATTTGTATGTTAAAAAAGACTGTAGATAGGAATCATTTGATAAGTAAGTTATTACTGATTTTAATCTAAGTTATTCAATCTAGAAAAGGATCAGCTCACTCAAGTGAGCTTTTGATCAAAAATGTCTTCAGCATTTTTTTGGCTCAATCATTTAAATATCTGTGAAATGCATCCTGTTGCAGAATGCATCCACTTAAACATGCCCGTAGTCATCTGGTATGAAGGACAATCACACCTTCTTCATACTTTCCAAATTCTGTCTTTCCTTTTAGGTGTGTCTACTCCAATCTGGTTTTTAGCTGGAGAAAGCAAGCTCAGATTTAGCAGGCCCAGTGTCCTTTATGTCACAGAGTCACAGAAAAAAACCCAAACCCTATCAGAACATATTATTTCTCTAAAGGCCATTACACTGTCACATCATATAAACATCAAAGGGGCAAATCATGTTTTTTGTTTCCCAGGCTATGGATATGATTCTGAACAATACACTGTTGAATAAACACAATATATTTTTTTTCTTTCTCTGTCCTTCAAGAGGACAGACATGTGCCTTGCCAGATGATGCCACTCCGTTGTTAGTGTCCTTGTGCTTCTCTGTTAGCAATATTGCAGCTCAACCAGTCGATGTCAAGGGTGTTTGTGCTGGAAGATAACAACATTCCTTAGGAGTAGAAACTATTGCCTTTCAGCATTCTCTGGCTTTCCCATGATGTAGCTTTATCTGGGAACGTTATTACAGTGAAATTCAGTGAGATAAAATAAGGGATAGAAAATTCAGAAAATGCAAATATCTGATTATGGCCACACTATCTGTTAGTATTCTTTAGTACTCCATTTTAATTAAATTCATAGATATAATCTGCATTTTAACACTGATGCATCTAAACCCAGCAGTTCGTTACTCTCACTACATCTTTTTTCCAGTTCCTGCATTTATCATCCAGCACCTTACTGACTGACATCAGTCTCTTCTGACTTCATAAACTAGATGCCAAAATACTCCCACAGGTGACAACCACCATAGCTTGGGAACCCTGGGGCAGGAAAACTGGAGTAGTTCTGACCAGGGAGGACAACAGCAAGTCCAACTATTCCGGCACAAGACAGGACAAGGTCAGACGTGCTGGTGACACCTGCAGTCTCTGCTGACTTACTCTCAGAGCTTATGGTTCAGGTTAACCACCAGCTACCAAGTCAATCAAACCATGTTCTGGTTCTGGTAGGTGCTGCAGCCTCAGGATCCACAAGGCACAAGAACTTGTAGAAAGCAGCACAGATCTGAAGTGTCCAGGACTGGCTCTCCCTGTGCTGGCACTAGTGAGAACCAAGGTGCTCACAGACACTTAGAGAAACTGTGTCTACAGGGGTTTTTAAGCCATTGAAAACAAACAGCTTCTGAGAAATGGAGTTTTAAGGGCCTGGTTTCCTCTACCTGTGTTTCATGTTTGGGTTCCTTTGTGTGTCTCAAAAAAGCAAAAATTTCTGATCAAAGCTCTTACTAGGATAAAGATACTCATGCAGTCTGTGTTCTGGATGGATTTTCTGTTGTCAGCTAATATAATAGAGCTTATGCTGCAACCTTATCATCTGCGGAAGCAATCAACAAAGTAAGATAAGCCCAGTTTCCTCAAAGTACTAGTTTAAAAATACTTGAGACTTGCTTAGTTCTCCCCACTACAAGCATCCCTCAGTGCTAGACAGTTTTCTATCTCTATTTCTGTTGAAGGTTCGAAGAAAACAAGTAAGGTTCAAGCAATTCATAAATGCAAAACACCAAGACTGTTGTAGGGTGGTGCTCTTATGTGCTGTTTATGTCCTGTGAGAAAGATCATCCCTGACCACACTCCCAGTCATTATTCCCTATGCTATAACTAATTTTCATATGAAGGAGTAAATAATGAAGGCTACTTACACACATAAGATGAAATATCAGGACTCAAGGAGAATTCATCATCTGCAGATCTTATCAGGTTTTACACTGTACCACATCTTTTCCTGACAACACTTGGAAACACTCACTCCTCTCAGTTGGACTTGCAAGGAAGTTGTCTTGGGCCTGATGCACCTCTTGGAGACAATTCTGCTGCACTGAAATAAAAGACACTGTGCCAGTGTGGTGAGAGAGAAGAATCAGACTCCAAGATAATCACATAAGTGGGAGAAAGAGGAATTAAAAATGTGCATGTGATATAAAAATCAGAATTTCTACACTCGTTATAAAAAATGCCTTGAACTTGTCTGTTACAGCAATTTCAAGTAATCCTCAAATTATAAACATCGAACAATGTAAAGATCTCATAAACCATCTCAATGACTCTTTAAAATGGAGCATATTAATACAGATGTGTGCTGATGCTGTAATTCAGCAGCTGAACAGCTGTAGCATGACTGCCCTAGAATACAGATCTTCTGTGAAAAAAATATTCAGATAAAGCACTGCAATTCTAAATTTCCCTCTATAAATTGATATCTCCTCAACAGAAGCACACCTTTTCCACATCACACTTCTTGCTGCAGTGCAATTGCATTGCTCTACATACTCATTTTGGATGACAAAGTGCATGTGTGTCATAGCAATGACCTGAATGAATTCAGGAAAGAAGTGACAATCTCCTCGCAAACATGTCTATCCAGATAATGCACCATTGTTTTTCCTCACTGACCTATATTTATAGGTACTACTATAATGAATTTTATAGCAATCTGTTGTTGCTATTGTGATACAAAAAACCCAAGACAATATTTTAGTTTTTGAAGCCCAGTCGAAATAATCCTGCCCTAATTTGTATTCCAAAATTTGTTGCATCCTATGGATTGCCAGTGTCTCTGCCCCTTGTTCTGTCTGTGCCCTCTCCTGGTGGTAGAGCAAACGTTGCACAGAAGGTTACATCAAAACCTTCCTTGCACATTTCCAGATGTCAAGTGAAAACAGCTTTTTACAGTACAGCCCTTTTGGATTCCTTACCCCTGGCTGCCATTTTAGCTGCACTGCATCACAGTTTGAAAATGCTACTGAGGCAACACAGCACTTCCTGCAAAGTTGGGAATAGGGATTTGAGCCTTGTGAGGCTGAAGACAGAGCATCTGACCAAGAAACAAGAGATTTGTACTTCATGCTACCTGCTCAGCAAATTCCCTCTGTAGCAGTGGGAAGCACAGGGGCTCAACGTGCCGTATTAATGGCAGGGCTCAGCTGACACAAAGATCTTCTGTTTATCAGGTTAAGCTGGTTCCCAGCTGTAAGGAGCTTTGTTTCTACAGATGAGAGGTACTGAGCCAGGTCAGAGGTGGCCCAGCTGCCAAGCAAATAAGCCCTACAAGAATCCAAAGCAACTACAGACCAAGCAGTAAGCCTGAAACAGTGAGTTCTGCCAGATCTGAGCCAAGTGAGACACGTACACAAGAGACTCATTTGAGAAGGGCAATACAGGCACACTTCAGTTCTGGCCAGGGCTGGCTCAACCCAGCAGACCTATTACCTTAGAACCAGTTCCAGGCACATATTGCTGTACATTGCTGACCAAATGTGGCTCTGTGAATCCATACTCTGACTGAGCTAAACAAGAAAAGAGTCTGGATGCCCCTAATTTAGTTTCACAGGAACCACTTATGGTTCAGAGCTGTAAAGCAGCATTAATAATATGTGATGCTTTTCCCTCATTCTCTGGTGTATCCTATCCGCCATTATTCCAGCCAGTCAGATGGAATCTCAGCATGCTCTCTGAAAACTAGTCAGGCCATCCATTGGTGATGGCAAGCACCATCACATCTTCCTTCAATCATGTCCTAAAATAAGAGTGAGTCATGGCTCTTCTACAAAAGGACTCGTTAAACACACCAGCTCCAAAAGAAGATTCTGGAACACATATCCCCAGGACTGCCTTGTTGGAGCCACAGAGAGATTTCAGACACATCTCTCCCCAGCATTTTCAACTGCTAAGACCAAACAGCCTGCACAGTGGTTATCCAGGTTTAAGGTGTCTGTCTTTAGTACATTTTATATGAAACATAATTCAGTGCTTGGACTTCAGTCTAAGGTAAGAACCTGAAGGTCATTATGCCAATGTTGAGGCCCCTTAGAGAGGTTCAGCATTTAGTTTCTCTTCTTGCTCTTTCTCTGCAGAAGGAGAACACCAGTGCATTTGTACTCACAGCATCCCTGAAAGGAAATGAAGCATTTAAATTGACAAAATACCCAAGTACTTTAGCAAAGAAAGTGGAAAGCTGAGAGGTCATGCAAAGCTCTTGAGTGAATGAGTATTAACGATTATTTTGCTTCTTCATCTACAGATGCTTCCTTAGTTCACCCAAACATTTAAGAACGCATCTGAAAATAAGAAAAACCTTTAACATTCATTTTGCAATCAAGAAACAAGGAGGAACACAGACATTATGAATAAGCCATTGTCATAGCCAGTCTGCTGGCACTGCAGTCTGGGGGACTGACTGGCAGTTGTATGGCACTGCCCAAACGCAACAGGTCATCAACCACCCCCTGGGGAATTGCAGCTTGTTGAGAAACAAAAAATCATTCTGTTCAATCCTGGTTTGACATATACATCACTTTCTACGTTGCTTTACGTTACCAAAAAGGTGACTGCACTTGATCGAAACAATTACATCTTAATGAAGTTTTAAAAACCTCAAAGCAATAATTAGGAAACTTTAGTTTCTCTAGATCATCACTGCTGAATTTCTTGCTTATATGTAAGGATCATCATTTGGTGTCTGGTTATCAAACCACAGACCTGATGCCCTACACACTTTCCACTGGTGTAAATGCCTGTGAAAGTGCAAGGCAGAGAAAAGTAAGATGTATAGAATTGTCAGTCTAAATTTCCTTCCCCTTATCCTCCAGGTTTCTTGAGGATTACACAGATTTGGCTCTATTTCCTTATGCTTGTCAAATCCTGAGGCTTCTAGATCCCAGAACAATTTCCAGCTCACGTTACCTTGCAGTTCTCACTGTGCCCATCAGCCACCAGAGTGGTAAAGGTGAGTCAGGGTCCAGGACATCCTCTCTCCATGCCTCACACAGCCATAATCCTCTGTACTCTGGCACACATTTCCTGATGGCATCATCTGGAATTCTTCTGTATTGAAGATACACTGAAGAAACAAAGCAGCAGAATGCTGTGTTGGTTTCTGGCTTGCAGATAAGTCATAAGCAGCTCTTGTGCACAAAGTGTCAATTGTCACACAAATACGATGAATCATTACTACAAAATAAAGTACGAGCAGGAGCTAAATGAAGATTCTCTGACACAGTAATTCCAAATTTTCTGAACCATTTTTCCCATCTGCAATTAATTCCTCCTCCTCAGACAACTCTACCTTGAATATTAGTGCCACATGCTGGAAATCACGGTAACATATTAACTTTAAAAGATTTCATAATACAAAACTGAAGTGCACTGACTTTATGATGTATAGCTAATGAAACTGCAGGATTTTTCCTCCCAATGCTAGCATCTATGTATTGTATTGTTCTATAACTTATAGTAAAAAATTAATTTCTTAACTGCATGATAAAATTATGAAATTTGCTTATTAAAGAAACAGAGACTCATACTGTGTGTCAAATTAAATCCCTCGAGAATTAGTAAGTCAAGTCACCTCCTTGTACTGTCATAATAGTGCCTAAAACTCCCCACTCAGCTGCTTGTCTCTTACTGTTGGACTTTACTGTTTTCCTGTTTTGACACACTCCCCTTAAAAGGGGAACTGCTGGTCACCAGCCCAACATTAACTGCAGCATATTGGGAGCTGCAGCCCAAACACACACATCTGGGTTGCTTTTCTCCTTCACTAGCAAACAGTTTACTGAGATTTGTAATAATGGGTTCTATTTTGAACAGCTTTACAAGCTTCCTGAATAAAACTACTGGGTATCCCAAAAGCCTTCTTACCTCCCTGATTAAATTCAGCATAAGTAAGGAGATATAATTTAAACTCGTCACAACTTAGACCAAAAAAACAAAGCTTTGTAGGATGTTCTGAACTCCCTATCAAAATAAGACAAAGTGAGATTCACATGACTAATGTTTGCCTTATAATGAAAATGTAAAAAAATGTTTATTATTTACAACCTAATTAATTGCTATTAAGATCACTCATTATTCTATGTAACCTTTTACAGGCAAATGTAAAGGTAATAATTACGATATTCTATTATGCTGACTAAATCTAATCACTTGGACTTCCTTGCTATGGTACTAATGGTAAGAAATAAGCTATGTATCATATGTGAACTTTAAAAGAAAACTCAGCTCCCCAACTCCTCCAGAAAAAGCAACCTCTTATAAGAATTCAAAAAGGTGCACACAAGGAACACTCACCTTTTAAGCCAATTCCTCTTTCTCCAGTTAAAATTTTAGTCTTCTCTAATACTAACTACTGGTTATGCCTGAGATCTCTTTCCTTTGTTTGTTCATTTTGTTTTTAGTGGAAGAGCAGCAGGGAAAATCACAGAATCAATTAGGCTGGGGAAGACCTCTAAGACAAAAATTGAGTCCAACCTGTGATCAAACACCACCTCGTCAGCCAGACCGTGGCACCAAGTGCCACATGCAGCCTTTCCTTGGACACCTCCAGGGACGGTGACTCCACCACCGCCCAGGGCAGCCCATTCCAATGTTTAATCATTCTTTCTGCGAAGAAATTCGTCCTTATGCCGAACGTAAACTTCCCCTGGCACAGCTTGTGGCCACGTCCCAGATTCACGAGCCACCTTTCCCTGCTCTACTGAACCCAGCGGCTTTCCCTGAGTCCCATTCCATCTCTCTGGTCGGTGAGCACAAAGCACAAGAGGCAAAGGGCAGAAACTAATGCCCAGAAAGTTCTACCAGAACACGAGGAAGAACCTCTTCATTATGTAGGTGACCGTGCACTGGAACAGGTTTCCCAGAGGTGGTGTGCAGTCTCCCTCACTGGGGATACCCCAGAGCCCTCTGGACGCAATCCTGTGCCACGTGCTCTGGGACGACCCTGCTGGAGCAGGGAAGAGGGACCAGGGGACCCACAGCGGTCCCTTCCACCGTGACCGACCCACCGAGGCTGT
>VXBA01001027.1:2475147-2490237 GCA_013399895.1 Serilophus lunatus | reverse complement strand
GCCATGAGCGGCGGCGTGTACGGGGGAGGTGAGTCCGGCGCCGCCCTCCCCTCCCCCGCCCCGCGAGGCGGCGCGTGCGGATCCCGCGGGCGCTTCCCGCCTCCCTCAGCCCGGCCCGGAGCCCTCCCGGCTCCGCCGCGTCCCACGCGTGAGGAGGAGAAGGAGGAGGAGGAGGAGGAAGAAGAGGAGGTGGCGGCCTTGTTTGTGTCCCTGTCGGCCGAGGTGCCGCTCCCGGGGAGCGGCCGGGCCGCGGCCTTGGGCAGGAGCGGCAGCGCCGGGTCCGGGGGAGGTGCCCGGCCCGTGGGACCCGGTGCGGGTCCGCCCCGTGAGCTCTGGGCTCCGAGAGTTGGTTTCGCACAAGTTTTTCCTTCGGGGAGTGCAGAGCTCAGCGGGGATCGGGCTCGCAGGGGTGAGGGCGCTTCGTGCTGTGCCCCCTTCGCTCGCCCAGCCGCCGTTTTCAGTCCCACCTTCCCAATCCTGGTCCCTTTAATAAGAACTTTTTCAAGCTTGATCGGTTCAGAGGCAGCTAAGCTCTGCCTGGTCAGTTAAAATTCTGATTTCGCTGGGGCAGAGGAAGGGATTGCAGTGCCCTGGTTAAAGCCTGGCTGCTCTGGTCACCGGAGTTCTGAGTTAACAAGTTTATCTTTGCCTCGATGCCTTGACTCGCTTTTTCTCTTTAGCGAGCGGGGCAGACAGTGGGCGGGGAAAAGGTCGGGATGGCAGAAGGGTGTAATAATAACCGTTCGCTGTCTCTTCATTAACAATCTTTTCAGATGAAGTTGGGGCTCTGGTGTTTGACATTGGCTCGTACACTGTCAGAGCAGGCTATGCAGGCGAGGACTGCCCGAAGGTGAGATCCGTGTGCCTCGAGGGAAACACAACACGAATTTATTGTGCCTTGGGTCTTGTTTGCGAGTTACGGTTTTTCAGGATGCACCGGGTTCTGACTGTGTTGTGTAAGGAAAGCTCTGGATAAAGGGGGGGAAAAGCCCAACATCCAAAGCATTATTAATCCTCATACAGTGCTTGTCTTTTTGCCTTACAGGTTGATTTCCCAACAGCCATTGGTGTGGTGCTGGAAAGGGACAATGGCAGCACTCTGATGGAGATAGATGGTGACAAAGGCAAACAAGGGGGCCCGACTTATTACATAGACACCAATGCCCTGAGAGTCCCAAGGGAGAATATGGAGGCCATTTCACCTCTGAAAAATGGAATGAGTATGGTGCTCCTGTCTTTTTCTGCCTGATTTTAGAATAGCATTGCCAGGCTGCTGGTCATAGCTTTTGTGTCAACAGGTGCTATGTAAGGCAACAGAAGGTGTAATAACAAATACCTGGCTTAGAAATTGCATGGAAGATGGTTGGTTTTCACTGTTAGTGGGCTTTCAGCATGATTCTTGGAATCATGGTGGTTAACAGAGGAAGAGAATTCTGCAGGGCTGTTGCAGGTGTATATCTGCTGAGGGCAGCTTTTGACTAAGCTCCGTGCAAAAAAAATAATAAAATTAGAAAACCTTTATGTATGTATGAAATGGAGCAAAACTTCTAAGTAACTAATCTGCTTGCCTCAATTTTGTTACAGTTGAAGACTGGGATAGTTTCCAGGCAATTTTGGATCACACTTATAAGATGCATATTAAATCTGAAGCAAGTTTGCATCCTGTCCTTATGTCTGAAGCACCAGTGAGTAAAAGCAGCTTTACATTTTGATAAGTCTTTTTGCTGACTCTACAAGCATTAACCTTGGGTAACTCTGACAAGGCTTTTAGGTGACAAGTTTTAAAACTTAGCTACAGAAATGACAATTTTAAAATACTCTGCCAGGTTCTGGAAAATGTCTAAAACATGCCAATTTGAAATAGTTTGTATGAGTTGTATTTTAGAGTATTTGCAATATCCTATTGTTTCTTACTTACTGAAAAAAAGTCAGAATAAAAGCCTAGAATAAAAGGAAAAAGATGTTTGGATGTCTTATGTATAAGTTACATTTAATAAAAAGCCATTGAAAATCTGTTTCTTCACTCAGCCTTACAACTACTATTATGTGACACAGAATAACATTTATAGTGGAGAAGGTTTAATTGTTCTGTCTTTGTATCTGTAAGTAGTCCTGTAAGGCAACTGAAGTGGATGAATACAAATTTCTGGGAAAGCCATTGGACAAGGTTTCTGTTGTTTAATAATGCTCAGCATTTGAAGGGCAGATCTTGAAGTCAGAGTAGAAAAGGTAGAAATGCCATACACAAGTTATGCCTTTCATTAATAAAACCTTCTGAAAAGGATTTTCCTTATTGCCTTGTGTTGAATTGCAGCTTGTGCAGTGTGGATGAACTTGCAATGGCTGTTTCACATTTGATGGCTCAGTGAGGATCTGAATAGAGGTTTCCACTAACAGTCTCCCTACAGACATAATCTTTATCTATTGGCTTGGAAAAGACTTCACATTTCCAGTAATGTGTTGAATATTCGAGATATATCCTGGCTTAATCACAACTACTGTAGAAACTGTAGAACTGTAGAAAGGTGCCTCGGAAACTGGAAAATCTGGATTTATTTTTCTTCCCACTGGACAAGTTACTTCATGTAGCTTTCCCCTTGTAAAAGGGCATGGTACTTGCTTTAGAGAGTTTTATGAGAGACAGATACTGGAAGAGTTGGAGAAGGGTAAAGAAGTCTCTTTTTTAACAGGAAAGGTGTGTATCACTTTTGTGTGCTAGATAAGCATTAATTCATTGTAGTATAATTGGGATAAAAAAGGTTCTGAAGAATTAAATTGCTGGAAATCTGTCTCGATGGAATTTTGATCTGATTTGAAACTGTGTCTACGATTTTTCTGATTACTGCTTTATTGTGTTAGCAATCTTTCAGTGTGCAAACACATCTTCTTTTGGGTCACTTGTGGTTTGGGTTTATTATTCTTTAGTGGAATACAAGAGCAAAGCGTGAAAAACTGACGGAGTTGATGTTTGAGCACTACAACATCCCTGCTTTTTTCTTGTGTAAAACTGCAGTTCTAACAGCGTATCCTTCAAAATGTTTTGCTGCATGTTTTGGGTTTTTTTCCTCCTCCCAGGAAATTATGGCAAACTTATTCTAGGCAAATCCAAGTGTAACAGCATGTCTGACTTCTTTCAAATTGATTTTTCCATAAACATCTAAGGAGGAAGTAAACAAATTCTGCTTCTGAACTTTAAAGCATTAGAGCTTGTTTTTGAAGTTCTCTCAATCTGTTTTCCTTAGAGGCCAAGTCTTTTTTTTATTATTTTTTTCCATTGTATACCATGGATAAGAATATTAGAGACCTGAATTGGTATTGTCCATGCTACTAAATACAATAATTAGAGCTGTAAGTTCCCATTGCCTTAAGAAAAATGTTCGTAATTATTTTACAATTATTTTTAATAACATGTTTTCAGCTTCAGAGTCTTAAGTGAGTTGATGAGTTGGATGCACTTAGAGCTTGCTGCAAACTGCTGATATGAAGTCTCACCTTTGTACATCCAAAGATTAAGTCGGTTCACAGATGGAAGTTAAATGCTGCTCTCTCCGTGAGGTTGTGCACTTCACAGAAAGATGGTGCACAATGGAAAATGGCATGTCCTTTTGCAGAGCCAAGGAGTAACACATTGGGGTCCTTGTTCCTAGTTATGCTCTAACTGTATGGCAACATTTTTTATTTTCCTTAATCATTTTGGCTAGCTTTGCTAATGGGAGATCTACAGGTCTCATTTTGGATAGTGGAGCAACACACACCACTGCTATTCCAGTGCATGATGGATATGTGCTTCAGCAAGGTAAAAACTTTCATGGGTAACAGCATTGCAGTAGGAAGGTCAGCTAGTTTGATTTCTGCTTGTACAGTTTTATTCTCTTTGAATCTGTGTATCCTCTTACACAGGAAAAAAAAAATCCTAATGGGTCACTGACAAATAGTTAATTGGGGGAGTTTATTCATGATTTTGGTACTTTCCAGGTTAGTTGTTTTTTTAATTTTGGATCCTCTTTTTTATCTTCTAGGTATTGTAAAATCACCACTTGCAGGAGACTTTATTACTATGCAGTGCCGGGAATTGTTTCAAGAGATGAACATCGAGATAATTCCTCCCTATATGATTGCTTCAAAGGTGGGAAAGTAACTTCAGTTACTAAGTGTTCTCTTGGGGAGAGGCTTAAATGTTTCACTGATGATCATGTGTCCTGAAATCTCAGGAGGCAGTTCGTGAGGGGTCACCAGCAAATTGGAAAAGAAAAGAGAAGTTGCCCCAGGTCACCAGGTCTTGGCACAACTACATGTGTAATGTAAGTAGGTCATTCCCTCTGCTCCAAGCTCCCCTGAGTGTCCCATAAATAAGTTTTGTTTGCAAGTATTATCAAGGTTTTCTCCTGAAGAACTGGAAAATGTTTAAAAAGTCAGTGCCAATTCTGTAAGATGTAAAATTGAAGTCTGAAATTCTTATAACCATATTATTCTTAACTCCATAGTGTGTCATTCAGGACTTCCAAGCTTCTGTCCTCCAAGTATCAGATTCAACCTATGACGAACAGTATGTTACTTTTTTCCTTCTTGTGAAATTAGTTTAACATTTGTGCATGTGGTGCTCAGCCTGTTCATTCCTGTTGGCTGGTTTTGTTACAAAAGTAGAAGTAGATTTTATCTAGAAACTTGTATTTATGAGAGCAGGAATACATCATACATCCAGGTGATAGTTTTTTATTTAATATTCCAAGATAAGATCCTTATAATTGTTATCCAAGCTGTAAGTCTTATCAATCACAATACTCCTGATGGAATCTTAGTTTATAATGCTGCTTAGATAACTTCACAGCCTGTTTACAAAGCACTTTAATATGTTGTTTTCTGCCTGATGCTCCAGGGTAGCAGCACAGATGCCAACAGTTCATTATGAGTTCCCCAATGGCTACAACTGTGACTTCGGTGCCGAGCGCCTGAAAATCCCCGAGGGATTGTTTGACCCTTCTAATGTAAAGGTACAGCCATTATCATACTGGATAGGAAGGCTTTGTATTGCTTGGCTTCCTTTGGTGTGATGTTCTTCATTTCATAATTCGAATGTGTGCATTTGCACTGTGGGGTTCTTTTGGGGTAGAATTTGCCTGTCTTGCATTAGAGTTGGACAAGTGAAGGATGAAACATTCCAGATGAGTGGTGATGAATGGGAAAATAGGAATGTTTTTTTTTCCTTCCCTAAAAAAGTGCTTAGCTCCCTCTCTAGTAACACTTGTAAGCCCTGAATGAACTGAGTTTTTCTATGTCTTGCTCTTGTGTGTAAATTCCTGATTTTTCTTGTAGGGTTTATCTGGTAATACCATGTTGGGAGTGAGCCACGTTGTCACAACAAGCGTTGGAATGTGTGATATCGACATCAGGCCAGTAAGTGTTAGTCAGCCAAAGAATATTTTAAGGCTCAGATATTTTTGTGCTCATACATATTTTTGGGGCTAGAACACTGTTTATGAGGAAATGTGGATTTCTTAGGATAATGATAAATATATTAGGATAATTCTGTAAGTGTTCTGTGTGTGTATATGCAGATATGCACCATTACTGTGTTGTCTTACAAAATGCTGAATCAGGATTTTTTTTTTTACTTAGTGTTTCTACCTATATTTAAATATCTAATATGCAGATTTTGTGGCTGGCACTGCATAATGTGCCTTGGACTGGATTCAGATGAACATTTTATATTTGTACTTCAGATTTTTAGGTGTGGCAGATATGACTTGTTATGTTTAGAAAATACATGGAATTTATAGAGAGTGAAGAAAGAAAAGTGGTTTTAAAGGAAAAATTTCATTTTAAAACTACCTTTCTCAGATGTCAATTTGAAAATATTCAAGTTTGATACAGACGGCATGGGGGTTGTTGCAAAAATTTTTCCTCTTAATTGGCATGTCAGGTAGGCTTGGTTAGGCAGGACCACAGTATGTATTTACCACCTGCAGCATTAGTGAGATAGAAAGCTGTTACAGGGCTGTGGACTTTTCTTTTGTGGTTACACACAGCTGTAAGAAGACCAACAGTTTGGATACAGGGGACATGGGTTAGAGTTCTCCATAGCAGAAATTGTTCTATGAAATCATTTAGAATCATTAATCATGTGGCTTCTGTCTTCCCTCATAGTTTAATATTAAGCTGCCTTGAAATATTTTTAAGTGATTAAATAATTAATTGAATTGGAGGAGATAATATTGTGGTCATCAAGTGATGTATTCTTGCTGCTGACTCTATGTGTGCCATCCCTCTCTGTTCTGAGAAATAGCTGTTTTCAGAATGATTTCAGAGTTTATGCTGTAGGTTGTTTTCTCTCTTTTTAGGGCCTCTATGGCAGTGTGATTGTGGCAGGAGGAAACACTCTAATACAGAGTTTCACAGACAGGCTGAACAGAGAGCTGTCTCAGAAAACTCCACCGGTAAAGAAACTTTCATTTACTGCATTGAATATTTACCATTTTGCTTTTCTGCCACATGAATACACATGTTATCACAGCTTTGACTTTGTTAGGAACCCAAGAGTTGAACAGATTCCTGCAGGGTAAGAAATCTTCTCTAAAGAAAAGAAAGAAGTCTTGAAAAGTTTTTACAAAAAATAAATTCCACTATTCCTTGAATATTTTATTGCTCCACTCCTGCTTTCAAGTTGTGATCCTAAGTTCTTTTAAGTAACTGTCTCCTAAGTTCAAGTAATTGTCCCTAAGCAACTCAGTATTTCTCTCTCTTCTGAAGTGTTGCTAGTGATTTGAGACACATTCAGTCATTCTGCCTGAGGTCTTCTCACTATGTTAGGATAACTTTTTGCTCGATTCTGCGGACAACTTAACTTACTCAGACAAAACCTGGTGATTCAACATATTTAAAAAAATATACATAAGTAACTTAAGATATTACACTTTACACCTGTGTTCTTGTGATTAGATATAGCTTATGATATTTCTTGAATTTTCATATTCAAGGAAAAATGTTTTGCTTCTAACAACTCTGAAATCATGAATGGTCAGGAAAAACAGGTAGTTATTCACTACTGAGGAGGAGCCCATTGAAATTCAAATATTTGATTGCTACAACGCATTTTGAACGCAAAAGGAATTAATGGGTCCAAAAAAGACTAAATTAATCAAGTACAGCAACATTAGATATTTTAGTCCAAGTGCAGTGTTGGAGATGACAGTGGATGCTCTCCACATGCCCTATTCCTTGACTTAAGCATTTGCTGCTGCTCCCTGTTGGGAGACAAGGTAAAAGCCACAGTGTCCCGTTCCACTGCAGCTGTTCTTGAATTCTAAATACAGGGCAGATGAACAGTGTTGCAAATTTAATAAAATGGATCTTTTTTCACTTGCGTGTTGGTATATACACCAAGTTCCTTTTCTTCTTGTCCCTGAAGGTCCCCAGCCTACAATTAGTCAGGTTTTGTTTTGCCTCCTTTTCTGTTCAGAGCATGCGCCTCAAGTTGATAGCGAACAACACGACCGTGGAGAGGAGGTTCAGCTCATGGATTGGTGGCTCCATTTTGGCTTCTCTGGTTAGTAAACCTCTTTTACTGCTCTCCCATTTTTAATGGCAAGGTGCAGGCTTGAAATACAGCCTCTAGAAATTACATGTGTCTAGGAGACCGTGAAAGCAACAAACATGTTTCTGCATCATACTCCTGAGCTAAATTCTACTGAAATGGTTTGTGGGGATTAATTTATCAGCGTGGGAAAGGGAGACTGAAATCAGCATTTGGTACTGTACTTCCTATCTTGAGTTTAATCACTGGTAATATAACACTCAAGGAGGAGATAGTTTTAAGCAGATCAAGTCCTATTACCTCATTTAACGTACGGACTTGTGTGTTTTCCTTCCTAGGAAAAGCTGATCATCTTTCAATTCACCTTTATTTGTTTTCTGATCTTTTTTTGATTATGTGTTGGGGTTTTTTTGTTTTGTTTTGTTTTGTTTTTTTGTAGGGTACTTTTCAACAGATGTGGATTTCTAAACAAGAATATGAAGAAGGAGGGAAACAGTGTGTAGAAAGAAAATGTCCTTAAGACCTCTTACTGTGAAAACTGCTGCCTGCTCGGTGCTCCTTCTGTTTTATAGCTTTAGCATACTCAGGAATGGGATGGACTCTTTTTTGTAGAAAGTTTATATCGGGTTTTTTGCATAATTCAAGTTCCATTTTAACAAACTTTAGAAATTTTTAAGAGACCTAATTGGTACTGTCATAGAGAAAGGATGTTTACATCCCTTGTAAAGCAATAATTCGTGTAACAAGCATTTTATAATTTTGTATAAATGTCTATTTTCTCTAGTATCTTTTCCTGGGAACAGCTTTACAGGTTAGCTAATAGATAGAGGCATAACCTTGCAAATGCCTGTGCTTATTTATTAAATATTTCTTATCTACTTTCACATACTAGTCTTCCTTGTTCGTACTTTGGCCTTAAATTGCTCTTAATCCTCTCTTAAAAAATAAAATTTGGTCTTTTATATTTGAGCAACTTTGTGAGTACTTGCAGAGAAAGTTACTGTGTTTTAAAAATGGAAAGTTTGTATTCAGTAACGTAGTTGGGTGTAAACTTTTACTGTCTCACAGAAATGTTACATTCCATTGAGTGAATGTTATATTAAGCACTGCTCTGCTAATCTTTTGTTACGGAGCAGTTTCATTTCAGCAAGCAATCAATGCTTTCCACCTGTTTTTTAAGAATGTATTTAATGTCTTTGTGATGTAGGTGAGAAGCAAAACTTGTTTGAGCCAGGGAAATGAGACAAATCTCGTCTCCAGGGCTGGGAGAACAGTCGTGGAAGCCCTCGGGGTGTGGCTTGACACAGTTGCAGGGAGCTGTAACTCCGAGGGGCGGCTCAGGGCTGGTCCGGCCCCCGCAGGGGCTCCAGCAGGGTCAGCAAGTGCCTGTGTTTGCGTGGGGAAGGTGCTCTCAGGGTCACAGGAATGGGGATGATTTCTTTTTGTTCAGCAGGAACTGGCTGTCAAGATGCATCTTAACATTGCTGTTAAGCTTACTTTAATTTACAACTGTGTGGTGGTCTTGTTTTGGGACACAGTGAAGTTTTGCTCCTTATCTCTAAAGCTGTGGAAAACCAAATAGCATTTAACTGATCTAAAAAAGAAATCAAGTAAACAGTACTGCTACATTTTTGTATCCTAGAAGAGCTTGTGGGTAAATATCTGAGGCCTCTATTTGAAAAGTTTCACATTACCTCCAAACAATAAAATAATTTATCAAACCAGCCTGCTTTTGTCTTCACTGTGAGAACCAAGAGTTGTTCCTGAGACAAAGTTGTTCAACCTCGATTTTCAAAGCTGTTGATAAACCATATTTCTCTCACAAAATGAGGCAAACTGCAGCCAGCTACACTAAGTCATCCAAGTCACCAGCTGCATTTTGGAGTAGACTCAGTCTAACTGGGATTTAGGTGGAACATGGAATGTCAGCTGAACTTGGTATCTTTAGCACACTGCAGTGAGTGATGTGTTTTTAAGCTTTCCTTCCATGATGTGCTTATATATTCAGCTTTTATCTTCTGTGTATCCTAAAAGGATTGCAATACATGGGTAATGAATGTCTCTGAATATTCCAGCAGCAGAGGGAGAGCAAAACACTTCTGGAGGTTTTCTTACCACTCTCAAAGATTCTATGTTTAAGCAGTGGGTGTTCTGTGTGATGCAGAAGAGTAACTGAAGGTCAAAATGATGGAGATAGATACTGATAGGAAACAGCACTGCTTCCCTTGCCATGTTTTACCAGACGATATTGCTGTGCACATTTGCTTCCTGAAACAATATATTTTGTGACTTTAGTCTAAATTTGTAGACAACCTCATGAGGAGCTGTAAAAGCTGTCATGAAGGATGCATTTTCATCAACTAAGAGCAGCAATTGTACTTTTCTACTTCAATTTCATAGAAGACTTGGAGTCTTCCTTCAACCATTTTGCACTGTAAAAAAACAAATTTGTATGACAACTACCTGGTTAAAAGTTCCCATGCTGAATATTTCATACTTTCTAAGAAGCCAGATTTAAAGCAGGGGAAAAAGTTCCTCATGGCAGACTGAAGAGCCTGTTGTCCAACGAATTTGTGCAGAAAGCAAACCTTTGGTAACTCATCTGTAATTCAGGGAAAAATGTTTAGAAAAACATATCAGGGAAAAGGCTCATAGGTGAGCTTCAGATGCTTTCATGTTTCCATCTGGTTTTGATTCATATTCATTAAACTGTGCCAGGTAAACACTATCCCTACACTTCATACTGTCACTCAGGTGCTGCTTTTCACTGTTACCGAGTGTGTCCCACTCTTACAACAGCTGGCTAACACATAATTTATCCAGTATTCCTAGAAACAAATGTTACAATTTGAGTTAGGCACCCAAACTGTTTTTTTAAATTCCAGGTCACAAGTTTATTTAAGTCAAATGTGGGATTTAAAAAAAAAAGACTCCAGAATGCTCGGTTGGAGTTGTTTTGTGTTTTCAGGGTCTATTCACAAGAGACTTGACCACTTGCTTGCAGTGCTCTCCCAGCCTGTCACTGGCTCTGGGATTTCAGAGCAAGGTGAGGGAACTTCCTTTCCAAGACCTTCTGCCTTTTCTTCTCCAGGTTTTTCTCTCTTTCCCTTTTACGTAAGAATTTTTCAAGTCTGAGTCTAAAAGAGAGAAGTGGGTGTGGTTAATTTCCAACAGCTTGTGCCCACCTTAATGAGCTCACTCTTCTCATCAGACAGAGGCTCTTGGTGATTAACAGCTTCAGTATTCATTTGCTTTTGATAAGCAAAAAAGCCTGCAAAGCAATTTTTTTTCTTCTGCTTCTGAGTTCTACAGAAATTCATCCTCTGGGAGGATCAGAGATATTGACTGACTGATACCTCTGTTTGCATCGATACAACCTCTTGGTAGTCTGCATGTGAAGTTACTTTTACAGTGCAATAACAATGTATACAGTGCAATAACAGTGTATAACCACATTTCTCAGTAACTAAGATGGGAACAAGAAAAAGAAACAGAGCGAGCTCTAGAGCTCGAATTTTAAAAGCCTCATTTTCAGTCTACTACCTGTAAAAACAAGAGAAGATTACTACTATTTTTTCCCTGCAAAGTGGAAAAAGGAAGACTGAGGAACAGAAAATAACTTTGAATATCAAAAAAAGCTTTTTACCTGATGAAGTGATTCACATGAGGTAAGTAATAGAATCTCTTCCTTTTGTGTTTTTCATTCAAGTGCCACGGTATCGGCCACTCCTTGTAACTGTACCTGTAAGATAGCAGTGATCACAGACTGTATACATTGTCGTTCTCCTGGGATTCTGCCAGTTTCTCTTGGCTTCAGTAGAGATAAAATGATCTGCCAGACTGCAGAACTTGTGTGTGTGTATTTATTTCCACCTTTTGGGTTGTAAGTGCATTGCCTGTGTAGCTCAGCCTCTTTTTGTAGTGGTCTCGCTTTAAAATCTGTGGATGTTTGAATGCAGGGCCCAGTAGAAGCAGCAATGATTTGCAATTATAAAGTGTGTAAGAAAACTTGCCAAAGCTGACATAAGTAAACAGTGTCCAAAGAGTTTTGTTTCTACTCCAACTTTCTTCTAAATCCTGGTGTTGGATTGTCCTGTCAAATGCAAGCTTGCCTTGAACAAAAGCCTTTCTCCCTAAATATAGATTGTTACTCCTGTTCAGGAAATGTTCTGTTCTCTTACACGTGGGCTGCAGGACCTACTTATTCCAGAGTTTCTGCACGTGCTTAAAGACCATTCCATGTTCTCTGCCCCTTCCTGGCTTTGACTGGGGACTGGACTTCAAATATATGAGCAGCCTCTTCTTTGTGGATAATGTTTCCAAGCAGAAGGAGATACACAAAAGCCTTATCACTAGAGATGTAAATCCAGTGGTTCAGTGCTGCTGATTTACATTTAATGAGGAAACCAGTGAATAACAACTGGAAAGTCACCATTATTGTAACGTTTGACCTTGTGTTATCTGCACAGTTACTGCAGAGCTGAACAATTAAGTGCTTCCAATGTCAATGTGATGAGGGTGAAATACTGGTTAATGAAATAATAGGTCCTGCCAGAGCCTTCAGCATCACCCCCTGAAATTGCAGAATACTGAAAGCATCTGGACAATAAATAATTCTAAAGGTAGAAGCTTCTACCTAAATTAAACATCTGCCAAGACTAGCAGTGAATTCCAGACAGCTTTTTGTACTTTGTTGTCCCTAAATTTATGGATTTTGCATTGTAACTAGGAAAGTCCAGATGGCTCAACTTGAACAGTACTCCCTAGTTCATTCATGTGTGACAGAAAAGGTGTAGTAGCAAACATCCTCTGAGCACAGAAATCAAATTAGTTACATGGAACTAATTTTCTTGTAATTAGTGGTAAAATTTGTCACTGAATTATTTAGCAACAATTAAAAAACAAACAAAAGAAAAGCCTAAACTCAAGAAACACCTGAATGATGACCAGAAAATATATTTAGTTCTCTACAGTATGTAGATCCTTCCTTGATTAGTTAGTGATTATTTTCTGGTAGAGATACACCAGAAGAAAAATTCACATATGGAAAGAAAAAATTTTCCATACCAGAAAACACGTCCCAGGAAGTCATGTCTCCACTCCCCAGGTACTGGCTTTTCATGGCCTGTTTGTAAAAGCCTCAAAGCAATTTCTCTTTCTTTGACAACCAAGTCTAGATTTTTCATAGACTCTTCTACCTGGAAATGGTAAACAGTTTCAGGATGGGCCAATGAAAAACAATGATGACAATTTTAAAGATCTCAAATAAAAAACTAAGACAAAATTTAAATGAAAAACAAACGTAAAAGACACAGTTTGACCATGAGTCCTCTCTCAGTTGTGGACTGAGTGGAAAGAGCTGAGCATGCCCTGTGTACTAGAACAGTAAGGAATGGGTGCTTTAAAAACCTCACTTGAGAGCAGGACATATATGAAATAACTGACAGTCAGATATTTGATTAAAGACCAGCTGGGTAACACACAAAGCCACATCCAAAGCTGATGGTGGAAGTATAGAAAGCTCTGAGGGAGGGATGGGGAGGAAGCAAGAGAAGAAAACAGAAGATTTGCTGTATTTCTGTCAGATGGTTCATACTGGCTGTTTGTTATTTTAGTTTTCACTGTGGAGTCTGGTCACAGCCCCAGTAACACCCAGTGGATGATGAAAAAAGTACCTTAACCAAACTGTGACTTGAGCGTATACATAATTTTGAAAAAAGGTCTTTAACAGGTTTACAGACACTTAATCTTTCGCTCAGCAATTTTACTTAGAGTAGTATCTTTATGCAGTGTGAACAGGTTACCTTTTCTAATCGTTCTGGACTTGGCATAGGCTTGCGTTGTCGTTTTGCTTCTTGCTGTAAAGTTAAAAGCATGTTTTTCTCTTTCAGCAGGACATACCTAGATCAGAAAGCACAGCAATTCAAAAATAACTCCTGGACACCTCAGCAGTTACTCATGTGCTATCCTGTTGGATAGAGCACTTTCAAGAAGAGTTTTAAATGCAGACCTGAGCACTCTGATCTAACAGTGCCCAGCCCCACCAGAAGGCACTTACAGCCAAGTCTGTCCAATGCAAACAACACCCAGAGGGTTCAAATTCAGCCTCTTCACACCAAACCTTTGTGCTGGACACAACTATCCCACTGCCACCTGCAGCAAAGCTTCTGTGTTCTGAGCAGGGCCAGAACTGGGGCTGTCCCGAGCCCAAAGCAGGCCTGAGCCTGCAGAGCTGTGTGGCAAACTGAAGTTACTGGCTCTTCACTAAAACTTACTAAAACTCACTTACCAAAGTTTGTGCAAGTCCTCACTGCTCTTGCCCCTGAGCTGCTTTATGTTCCATGAGTCCCCTGTAAAAAATAGAAAAAACAAATCCCAATGATTTAGGAGAACACAGTTCTCTATTAGCAGGCTTAGCTGACTCAACAGAACAAGGATCACTTTCAAGAAAAATACTACTGCTTGGAAAGCTATCCTTGGAGATATTCAGCTTTGCTTTAATTATGCAAATGCATTAAAAAGGCAATTAGATGTAGTGCTTATGTTTGTAAAAAGCTGGTAGCAGGGAAAGTTTTAAGATGTTTACATTGAACTACTTTTGTTCCATAGGACCATATGTTTTATGAAAGAGCATCTCTTCTGTTCAGAGCAAGGCAGAGGATTTACAGCAAAGCATTTTGCTGCATGAGAGCTTTTGCTTTCATGAACACTGAACACACAGAGAAGAAATTCACAGGCAAAAAAGATGCACAAGTAGATGTATATATACATACATATAAAAAATAAGCTTTATGTAGCCATGAATACTCCCTACGTTGCAAAAAGCAGGTCAGATTTCAGCTGAGCACAAGTGGCTCAAAGACCACTATCAGAAATGCTAAATATAACTCACCAGACTTCACACGTTTTTCTCCCCAGTTTTCTGGATCATCAAAAAACTCCTCCAGACCCCTCTGAGCCACAGTTGTGTGCAGGAGCTTCACCTGAGGGAGGGGCTCAGCTTTTGGCAGGTTTTTGTGGAAGAGATTCAGCACCAACCTGCATAAAAATGGGAATGAAAACCATGTTTAGTAAGAAACATATCACTCAGCTAAACGAGAATGTTTATTTGATTCACAAAGGCACAGGTCCTACAGACAGACCGTGGTCTGGGGGGAAGGAACACGGGGTTGGTTATTCACAAAACTGTCATCTGGGTGTTTTCACCTCCTCCTCCTCCTCGTCTCATCCAGCCACCAATCTTCTACACTCAGAAACAAGTAATAATTAAAAATCAAGGCATAAATTTGAGCTACGCTGTACATCACGGAATCACAGAGTCCTTCGGGGTGGAAAGGACCTCTGGACACCCTCCAGTCCAACCCCCTCGGCCAAGGCAGGGTCACCTGGAGCGGGTGACACGGGAACGATCCAGGGGGGTCTGGAATGTCTCCAGAGCGGGAGAATCCCTGCCCTCCCTCGTGGCCACGACACACGGACACCCGGACACACACGGATACCCCCTCCCCAGTGCCCACCCCCAGCTCCCCCGGCGCGGTGCGTACCCGAGGGGGCCCGGC
>VXBA01001027.1:2455372-2468328 GCA_013399895.1 Serilophus lunatus | reverse complement strand
CGCGGAGCCGCTCCGCAGGGCGGGCGGAGGGAGGGAAGGAGGATGCAGCGGGCCGCGCTCTTCCGCGGCGGCGATGCGCAGATGGCCGCCGGGGACCTGGGCGAGCTGCTCGTCCCCTACATGCCCACGATCCGGGTGCCCAAGTCAGGGGACCGGGTCTACAAGACGGAGTGTGCCTTCTCCTACGACTCGCCCGTGAGTGCAGCGACCCACCCCCGGCTGCCTCCGCGCCCCCGACCCGCCCCGGGCGGCCCNNNCCGACCCGCCCCGGGCGGCCCTTCCCGCTCCCCGCCGCACCCCCGCTCCGAGGGCAGCCCCTCGCCCCCTTCCCCGGGCCGATGTCGCCCTCTCAGGCTTCAAAATCCCCCCGACCCCTCCCTCCACCTGCCGTGGGCCCCCTCGCCCTCCCGGTGCCTCCCCCCACGCGTGGGGGTCGCGGGCGGCCCGTGCCCCGCACTGCGCTGGGGCGGTGGGAGCGCTCCCCGCGCATCGCTGCCGCTCGCTCGCGGTAGCTCGGTTCCTTCCTGCGTTTGTTTGTTTGTATTCCTCGGTAAGGCACTCTGAAGTGGTTGCTTGGACGTGGGGGTTTTGCGGTTTTGGGGAAACTTCCCCGCTTGCTCCGGCTGCCCGGGTGTGCCCGCTGCCCCCGAAGCCCTGCTTTTGCTTCCACACCGAGTCAGTGAAAAGGGACGCTAGCTGGCCTTCTCGTTGGTGTATTTTCTCAAGCAAATGTCAATTATTTTGCTTTTCTACTGCCTCAGTGCTCATTCTATTCAAAATCTTCAGAGAAAGCTTCCACGTAAAGGCTCATCCTGAAAATCAATGTGAAAGCTCCCCTGAAACACTTTCCCCCGCACGGTTTCAGTTACGTCACTGAACTTCAGTGAACTTGTACTATTTCCCCACGAGCTTGGTTAGTTTGCTGTTAGATGAATGTTCCGTGTGCAGGAAACTTTCTGTGGTGTTATTTCTGTGATGTCTCACAAATCATCCACCAGCTCCACAGATTGCATGTGTTTGGTGGCCCGTTTGGGGCCTGACTCATTTTTAACTACACTGGTAATACTGGAAGCCTTCAGAAATGGGCACTGCGGTGTAAGAAACAGGTGCTTAGAAATTGCACTTCTTTTAAACAGAGCTGAAATTTTTTTAGAAGTTGTTTTTCCACATGAAGCTGAGTTTTCCCAAAGGTGATCAAACACTATACATTGATGTTGATGTCAATTACAGCAATCAGAAGGAAGTTTACACTACAGACTAATCAATGAAAGATACCTTTCAGACAGATTTTTGGAATCCTTCTGTTCGATAATTCCCCTTCTCTTTGATAATTCGTTTCAATGCAGAAAATCAAACTTGGTTTTAAAGGTGACTCAGCTGTCTGGAGTTCGTCATGTCTTGTTGAGCAGAGGTTATTTTTACCTACACTCTTCAGATCTCAAGTGTCACCCAGCAGCCCTGACTGTACTGAGACGGGCTGATTAGAACTGCCAAATTGGACTCTGCTGCAGAGGTGATAATTGCATTATATACTTAAGCAGGTTTTGGCGGACGAAAATCAATATACCACAACCTTTCCTTCAAATTTCTGCTTGAGTGAACACATGGTTGATGTTTCTAGTAACACTTTCAGACTTCTTCAATGTTATGGTTTATAAATAGTTTCTGTTAACGAGTAGAAAGGGACATTAAATACTGTTACAGATTAAAACCCAATCCATCACCTCCCCAAAAAACCTCAAGTAAACAGCACAAAAGCTGTTTAACTAAATGATATGTCTGAACAAAGCATAAAACATTTGAGCAAAGCTTAACAGAAACAATGTTTGAAAATGGCAAAAGGAGTTGGAGTCAGCATGTGTGATTTGTTTCTCTCACTTTTTTTTTTAATACTCAAAAATATTTCATTCTTTTGACTTTATTGGGAAGAGGTTTCAGATTTTGGAAAATGTTTCCCTCCAGTGTAAAAATTTTTTGTTTAAATTGTGTTATGGGCATTCACTGGGTAAAAGGCTTGGCTGAACCTCTGCAGTAACAGTAAAAATAAAACCTGTTAGTTTCTGTTGTTTCTCACAGCTTTTCAGCCCATACACACAGAATTACACACAGAATTAATAAGGTTGGAAAGGACCGTAGAGATCATCAAGTCCAACCTTTACCTAGGCTAACAACCAATGCAACATCAGCCTAACATCTATACCATCTAAACCATACCACTAAGTTCATCATCTAACCTACTGCTTCTCATATTAGCTGAGTGAAAGTCTTATTTCAGATTTTATTTTTAATTCCCATATAATCTAAAGGACACTTGGATATTGTTTCTAGGATGGCAATTCTAGGGGGCAAATGTGATGTGTGCTTTCTAGAGTAAGACATGGTAATTTACAAATTGAAAATAGCAAAGCTGTGTATTTACAGTTTTTCATTTAGCAGGAAAGTGAAAGCCTATAGACAACTTGCTGGTCAGCTAAAGGGAAATTTTTATGTTTCGTATTAGGTTGGTTTTGGGAATTACTCGCTTAGTTTATCACATATTTGAGCCTCTTCCTGTTGAGGTGTGTGGCTCTTTTTGAAAGAAGATACACTGTTTGTTGGCTTTGTTATAATGTTAAAACAAATGATCAATTTTTAGGATATTTCTATATTTTAAAGTGACATCCCCAGTAATGCAACAATTGTATACTTAAGTTTCTTTAGCTATGCTAATTATATATTATTACTTTTCCTGTAAGAATGTGTTGTGATCTTTAAAATACACTGAAAACCATCAGACCTGGGAGTATTAGGGTACAGAGGATTATGATTACTGATAGCAGTGGTGGTAATAGGAAGTAATAGTAGGGAGAAAGGTTCAGCAGCAATTTTGAAAGGACCAGAAAGGGTGAAATGGTCAAAATCAGAGCCGTTCCTATCAAGGGCTGCCAAAAATAAAAAAAGAGATAATGGGTGTGAGTAGCTCCATCTTCTTCTCCCAACTGTGCCTGAGCTGAGGGCTGTCGGGTGAGCTTGGACACACATGGGTGAGCTGAGTCTGACTTTTCCCAACTGGTCGGAACTGGTCAGAACCGGTGTGAGCCAGTTTAGACAGGTTGGAACCAGTCAGAACCAGCTTAGACTGGTTTACACTGCATTAGACAGGTCAAAACCAGTTTAGGTGAGTCAGAATTGGTTTAGACCTGTTTGATCTGATTTTGACCAGTTTGAACTGGTATGGACTAGTTTGAACTGGTTTAGACCAATTTGAACTGGATCTTTGGGGGTTGGCAATAGGATAACAGTAATTAGTTCAAATCCTGATCAGTTTAGTAGTGTTTGAAAGCTGTCAGTGTCTGGTGCCATGAGTGGATGCGGGGTGACCCCTCTGTGTCCTCATGAACTGGCATTTGTGTTTTGCTGGACCAGACTCGGCCATGAGTTTCCTTGCTATGTTTTTGAGGCCTAACAGGGAGTAACTGTGCATTTTAGCTCCCTGTGGATTCTTTACCTCCCTCAAAACATGACTCGTTATTTAAATATTCCTGCAGCATAAACTTTTATGCATATCCAAAATGAATGTCAAATACAAAGATTTACATGCCATAGTCTATGTAAAATATCATTCCTTCTAGAAATGGCTGTGCATTCAGTAGGGTTAAATTAACCAGCATAAAGTTTGTCTTAGATGACAGCTGAGTGTTTTTTGAGCATCAAATGGGGGCCTTTATACAGCCATCTACAAAAGTGTCTCTTTCACACGGGCCCCTGTTTTGCTGTGATCTTTTAGGCTTTCGAACAGTCTGTCCACTTCTTTCCAAGCTGTGTGAAAGAACACTGCCTGTTTTGTTAGTAACCACAACCAACTTACTCAGACTCTACATTTAGCTCATATACTGAAAGTGTCAGATTGTTGTCATAGGCTGCTTCTCAGAAACGGTTCAGTGGTCTCTTGGATTCTCTCCAGAAAAAGAGAGAATGATCTCCAAGAAAACAAAACTTTAAACAAAGTTCCTGAGACCCCAGAGTGACAATGCTATGTATTTTATTGAGACTAGGCACCTATAGGGTCCTCTTGTAGAGGATACATCCATTACTTTCTCAGAGGAGATAATGCAAAAGATTTTGGAATACAGGATAGAAGATCAGACAGCAAACGTATTTATTGGAATCTGTGGCAGTTCTTCAGTTCCGGTTTTGGTTGTCTTGACACAAAGGAAAGAGTTTGAAAGAATAGCATACAGATGTGGGTGGTGTAGGTAAACTGGAAGTTGAGATTCCTTCAAGTCCTACAGTGGCACATTCAGGCTCGGTTTAAACTTGTGTGGCACTATCAGGTCAAAGCAGTTGTTGCTGTAACAATTTTCAGTACATAATTTTATGCATGTATGCATCTAATATGACTTGCTTCTGGAGATAGTGAGCCTTACTTACATTTTTTTTTTAAATTTCCTTCTAAGGTACTCATAGTTTTTCATTTTTCTTTGGGGAGTAAAACATGAGATGTTCTGTACTATCCAGTAGCACAAACATGGTCACAATAGAAGGAAGGTCACAGAGCTTCTGAAAAGCTCAATCTTTGTTATGCACCACCTATTCAAAACAATACATATTAGAGGACTTGAAAAAATGGATCCAACACCAATGAGCAGATGGCTGAAAGTCCTCCTGGCAGCTCGATACAGAAGAGATCTTAGATTGGTGTTAAAACTGAACAAGATCCTGGTAACAGCCAACATCAACACCCAGTTTTTGGAAGAGCAGAAAGTTGTGGAACTCCTGCCAGGTTATGTTACTGAAATGTCAGCATTTGTGATCTGTACTAGGAGTGTATAACTTTATATTTCCTTTGTAGTGCCCTTGTTTCCAAGCTCTCTAGTTACATCAATAGAGAGAATCCCTGATAGATACTGAAAAATGCTCACAAAACACTTGCCAAGTTTTTTGTTAGCCAATTATAAGAGCTGTAAGGTCATTTGAGATCTGCTTTTCTCAGAGAAGATTTTATCAATGTAGGATCTGTGGCTGAATCCCTGGACCATCAGCTCTGCTCTGCTTCTGATTTGGAGTGATGTTCTTGCAATGAAATGACCACAAAAAGTTCTACTTTTTAAAAAAAATGTCTGTAGTTCATTATTTCTATGCTGCACAAAGTTCTGCATTTACAAATCTCTGGATTGTGCACTCAAGTGGAATTTTTCAAGACTAAATTTTAGACATCCAATTTGGACAATCACTAATGTGTAGTTGTAAAGTAACCCATTTCAAAGAGTTTCTGTGAGCTGTGGAATGATATGATATTTGATATGATGTGGAGGTTTCTTAGAGGACTGATAATGTCAACACCAGAATGTGCTATGAAAGCCATATTTTAAGTGCTTGTGTGATTACAGAAAGGACCTGCAATTCTTTGGGGGTTTTTTTTATTGCATGCTGAATCCTTTCTGTCCTGTTCAGTTCCTTCTGTGCTCTAACTGATTATGTTATTCCTTTTAGGATTCAGAAGGAGGTCTCTATGTGTGCATGAACACGTTTCTGGGATTTGGAAGGGAACACATTGAAAGGCATTACCGGAAAACAGGACAGTGTGTGTATTTGCATCTGAAACGCCATGTGATAGAGGTGAGACTTGTGTCTTCCCAGCTAAGTACCCCAGCAGTTCTTGGTCTCTTGTGCTCATTTGGGTAATGCGTTTCAGACACAGACCAAACCCTGGATGACGTTCTGATTTGGGGCTGCATATCAAATTCAGGTGCTTGGATCCCCACAAATCCTATAGCTTCAGTTTCGAGATGAATCAAAAGCTCTAAAGTGTCAGATTTAAAGGCAGCTTGTTCCTGACTTCCACTGGTCCTTTTCACTACTTATTTCTGCTTATCACATACATATTGTCTGCATATTGTGTGCATACTGCGGGTAGCTAAATACCTTTCTGAAACCTGCCTTTGAAGTGTAGAATTACTGGGTTTGGCTCAGATTCGGTTGGAAGCTTCTGAGATCTACTTTTTTTGTGAGATTTCATCTCAGGGTTGCAGGACTTCTTTTCATCCTAAGATTCCTGTACAGTTAAATCCTGATCTGGCCTGGGATCTTAAGTTTAGTTTAAATTAATGCTGGATTCTGGAGACACACTGCCCCTCTACCCCCACACGTGGATGTGTACACACAAACCTTATGTTCCCTGCTCTTCCATGCTAGCCCTGCATATCAACTGTCACTTATAACCTGTTCTTCATAACATCTGTTTGTGTGTGGTTTGTCTGGCATATTTAAAAAGCTGTTAATGACTTCTGACCTGAGCTGTATGGAAGGCAGTGGATTTGCTTGTAGCCCACTCTCCCATGAGCTGTGTCTCTATTGGCAAATTAAAGGGTTTAAAGTAGCTGCTTGTAGTGGGTTAGAATATTTGTTTCTTGTTCTGCAGCAGGTTTTCCCCTGGGTGATGAAGGCCCTGACCATTTATCTTATTTCCAGTAGATGACTGTTCATATTTTATCAGAACTACAGTGAGGTGGACTGCATGTCTTCCAGGCTGAGATTGTTAGTGATACTTGTTATACTTTAGAATTGCCTTTCTTTCTAAGGGTGATACCAACATTTTACTTCACACTGTTAACTGAGTTTTTGGAGTGCCTAGTCTAGTTTTAGCAACAGTTCTTCTGACTGACTTTAACACTCCTGAAAGATGCTATCTAGAGACAGGTGAACAGAATTCCTGTCAGCCTTCTTGTATATGACTTCCAGTGGGTTAGGATAAACTAGGTTTAAAATGAGGCCTCAAAATTCCTTTACTAATAAAGATTAGGCTGAAGAACTCCAAAATGGAGAAAAATATCCCAGCTGTTGTTTGCTGTTGCACACCCCTTCAGCTGAACTAGCTCAATGGTTCCTGTTTTTCTCCTTGTGAATCATGATGTAGCAGGGGGGCTGGCTCAGTATCTGAAGGTGGCAATGCACTGTTGCTCTGGGTCATGTGGTAGGAAAGAGGGTTTGACTATGCCTGCAGGTGGAGATTGCATCATCTGATCGGGCTCACAGCCAGGATTCCTCATATATTAGCTGTGAATTTTTTTTACCATGACTATTTACTTTTTCAAAGCCATCCTTTCCTTTGAACAATGTGAAACATCAGGCCTTCACTGGAACAGTTTTATGAAGTGTCTGGCACATGCTGCATTGTGGTTTTGTTTTTTTAAGCCAAGCTTTTGATGGTGTGGGATACAGAAAGCCAAATGCATTGGATAAGCTATGTTAAGATTCTTTTATTGAGGCTGCTATTCTTGCCTATGGTTCCCTTGGCATCGTCCTTGCAGAATGCACTGCATTGCTGCAGAAATCCTGGTTTGCTTCCCAAGTTGTTTGGAATAAGAATCAAGTTGTGCATCTTGTCACAATTCAATTAGAAAACAGGGGTCACATCTTCAGCCTGTTGGCTTAAGTAGAGCTGGAGTATCTGCCAGTGGCAGCTCAGCACCAGAGGCATCTGCTGAATCATCAGAAATGTGCACAAGTGCAAGTTGTGGAGCACCCTCTGGTAAAATTCTTAGCTAAACAAAAAGAAATAATCTCTTTTAAAACTTTCCCCAGAATTTCACTCTTCAGAATTTTTAAATCAGCCACTTTCCTGTGGTGTATGACTTGTAAACACCTGTGTGGGTCATGCTTAGGCAAAGCTTTAGCTGTTGTAGTGATACCTCAGCCCTGCTGAAAACACTGGGACAGGAACAGGAAGGTACCTACAGTGATGGGTTCCTGGATGTCACTCGGGGATGGCAGTGTTATAAAAAATGTGGCATTGGTGCAGTTCAAGGGAATGCAGAACAGGCTGTGCTGTCACCTTGTACAAGAAGCATCACCAATGGAATTTAATGCCGCTGCTGACGCCTCCTGTGCACTTCCATTCACGAGTGTGTCACATCTGTTAGAAACTAAAACGGTTTTGTAAATGGAGGGTGTTTTCAGTGATTTCTGGCATGTGGGGAAAAAAGGTAAAAACCCTGTCAGGTTGTGGGGTTTTGAGGAGCATTGAGCATCTGCAATTCCAAAGTATTCAGCAGTTTAGAAAAGCAAGCTGAAATTTTTGTCAGCCCAAATGAAATATAAACACTCCACATGAATTCTTTCTCCTTGAAATCTCTTAATGACTTTCATAATATCCCACTTAGTGACATCAGAATTCAATCGGAGCTTTCTAGTATTGGAAACAGCATTTTTTACTTCTGAAACTATATTCCTTGGAGTATGTTTAATTTATTCATATACATTTGTAATTGGGTTATGTTGTTTCTTGATGCTACTTTTTAAAAATAGATTTGGATTCCTGGCTACTTTCTTTCCACTTGTTAAATTCCAATAGTACTAAGGAAAGAAAAGTTCTGCTTGTTATTTTCACTTGAAGAATTTTTTATTTTAAGTGCTGAAGTTGCAACCCTGACTCTTTTCCCCAGGGCTTTTATATGTGGATAATGGATTCTGTTCTTAAATGCAGACAAGTGGCATTTGTTGGCATCTGCTCTTTCTAAGAATGGAAAATTTTCCTATGATGTATAAGACCTCACTGATGATTCAAGCAATTTGCTTAGGCCAAAGCTTTATTTACATGGCAAAGGGAACCACCCAAAATATGTGACCCTTTCGCCTGCAGAGGAGCAGAGGTGAACATGAACTTTCTCTAGGCTGACAGGTTCTTGGCTGGTTTCTCTCCACCTGTTGTATCCCAATATTATTATTAAAAAAATAAAAAAGTTGCCTAACAACCTTGCCAGTTACACTAACATTACACACTGCATAATGCATCGTGTTGGCATCAAATAGCCACAGAGGCTTATTTGTTGTAATTTGATTTATTTAATGGTGCCATTTAATAAATGGCTTAAGAAGCAAGAGCATGGACTTTTACATTTCCTCAGCTACTGGTGTTTTCTCTAGTAGTTAGCAGCATACTGAACAATAAAACTGAATCCCACTTGGAAGTTACTCTTCTCCTCCCTGGAGCTTAAACTAAAAAATACAATTAAAACCCACTAAACTGTTGCTTGGGTGTTTAGTTGGGTGTATAGTTTCCTCTATACATTAAGAAAACACGATGGTAATTTGGATTCATCTTATTGGAAGCAGGTGTAGATCCTGATGGAAAGGGCATTTTTTTTCTTGGTAGAAGAAAATTAAATGAACTAATAGATCACAGCAAAGTGGTCCTTTCAGTTATGAAGATCCATTCTTTTATGCAGATAACAGGCTTTTCTTCTGCTCTCTAATTCAGCTTTAGTCTTTAGGAAATACCGTTGAGGATCTAGTGGTGGGAGGTTTGGAAGGTGCTGAATGTCTGTATCTTGGTGACAAGACAGCAATCAGACCAGGAGACACTCTCTGCTTAATTGCTAACAGAGCCTGGATTCAGATGGCGGCTTCCCCTCTCCATGAGAATAATGAGCAATGATGAGCTGAGTCCCAATGTCAGAGGTAAACAAAGAGTATTTACATTCTTCTCATCAAGGACCGTGATTTGATAGAAGGACCATGAGCAGATAGATGTGTGTCAGAACATGGTGATGGTGAGGGGTTATTGCTGATTTACTGTTGTCTCACTTGGTGGATTTTTAATTGTTTCTTTCTCTCTTTTCAGAAGGTACCAGGAGCATCTGGTGGAGCTTTACCAAAAAGGAGGAATGCTAAGCTATTTTTAGGTATTGTGAGCAGCTGCTTCTACACAGTCCTTTTCTGACCCCGTCTCTCTCTATACTTGGGTTCTGTCCACCATTGTGTCTGGATTTGGGGTTCCTCGTGGATTTTCTTTTTCTGTTGTTTGATTTTGAACTTTTGGTACTTGTTTTTAAAGTTTGTCCAGACAAATAAGTCATTCTTAGCAATTTTGATGCATGAATATGAAACACCTTAAGCTAAAGTCAACTATTCTCAAACAGCCTGGCTTTGATAGGCGTTTTTTTTTTTATAATTCTGTCCACTGTCTCTCTTTGTGATTTCCACAAGCAGCCCTTTATTAAATTGTTTATCTATACTTAATGCTTAGATGTATCAGGGCCTCAGTGTGGCACTGTTCTGCTCAGCAACTGGTCATAAGAAAGAAAGTTACTAATTTAAAATTATTACACAGGTCAGTGTTCTTAAGTGTTGTGTGGTCTCTCCTGTAGTGAATACAACAGTACATATATCATGAGCATCTCCAGTTCTGTTATGTCCATATCCCCTTGCTTCATGGAAAGCAGTTTTCTTACCATGTTCATATCATCCAAAACCCATTTATTCATGTTACTCAGCAAGCCTGTGCCCCTCATAAATATAGATGAGGGGAATGTGATGCAAAGCCTATATTCTCTCTTCTCCTACTGCTTGTGGTATTTCTCCAATTCATCTATCATTTATTCTTGCTGTATTAATAGTGGATAGTGAATTTTTCTTCAGGTGACAAAGAGGTTAAATGTTTTCCTTACAGTTGCCAGCCCTTGTGGCTAAAGGGAAACAATAGCATGACCTTCTTTAGGAATTGCTTTGATCTGTTGAATGTGTCCCTAAGAGGCCTCTGCAGATTGTGATCGATTAAATTGTTATTGTTAATGTCTGGAGTACGTTTTGCAAGGAGGGCTAAGAAAGAAAAAAAATCTGAAGATGAGTCATAAGGAAATTAAACTTCTTTTGTAGGAAGATACTGTTACTTCACAGATGCTGGTCTAAATGCCATTTACTGCCAGTCTACATTGAAAATCATGATTGTCACTGGATGGTTATAAAAGAATTGGTTCAGAAGCAAAGCTGGCTGCAATGCAGCAATGGTGGTGTTAGCAATGTGAGGGTAAACATGAAGTACAAAAGCACTGTCAACTTTTATTCTTGCTGATCTGCATATATTTGGAGGCTCCTGTCTTTGTGCTGTGCCAGCATACAGGGTACTGGCATAGTCTCTGATGTGCCATGTTGAAGTCCTCAGGTTCCGTCCATGCATGTGAGTATTTTGTTCCCACTGAGTAGATCTGGTGCAGCAGTTCCAAGTGTTCTGATCCCAGGGAATGTATAAAGATAGTGCAGTTTCACTGGGGTGGATTTAGCACCATTTAATCCACCACTTCTGGAATCTAGTGCACTTTTGAAAAGGTATCTCCTCTGATCTGTTGTTGTACTGCAGTCTCTGGATACTGAGAGTAAGTTGTTATCAAAGTTCTGCTCTGATCCTGGAGATAGTACTTCCTTGCATCTAAATGCTTTGTATCCACTTCTTTGGTTCAACAGATTTTACTCTTTTTTGGCCATGCTTAAAGTAAAGAACAAAGAATTATTCCTGTCCTTGTTCGTAGCTGAGGAAACGAACACAGATGTCAGCAGATTTGATAATTTTTCATGAGATAGCAGAGGTAGTTAGCAAAACTTGACATTTATCTCTTAATTCAGTCTCTTTTTCATTGTTTTGAAGCTCCTGGACTTCTCATCCCAACAGGTCATTTTAGTTCTGTCTTTCTCATTGTGACCCTGGGTGCCCATCACAGAATGGTTGGACCACTGTGGATCATCTAGTGCAATCCCCTGCTAGAGCAGGTTCACCTCAAGCAGGTTGCACAGGATCCTGTCCAGGCATGTTTTCAATATCTCCACAGAAGGACCCTCCACAGCATCTCTGGGCAGCCTGTTCCAGTGCTTTGTCACCCTCAAAGTAAACAAGTTTTTCCTCATATTCAGATGGAACTTCCTGTGTTTCACTTAGTGCCTGTTGTCCTGTTGCTGAAAAGAATCTGGCCCCATCCTCTTGACACCTGCCCTTAAGATGTTTATATGCACTGATAAGATCCACTCTCAGTCTCTTCCAGGCTGAACAGACCCAGCACTTTCATAGTTCCTTGTCTTTCTAGAACTGGGGAGCCCAGAACTGGATGCAGTACTCTATGTGTGGCCTCACCAGGGCAAAGTGGAAGGGGAGGATGATCTCCCTTAACCTGCTGGCCACACTCTTCCTAATGCCCTCCAGGATACCATTGGCCTTCTCAGAGTACACAAGGGCACATTGCTGGTTCATGGTTAACTTGTCCTGTGGCAGAGCTTTGCACCAAAGTTGCTATTAGTATGTAACCTGCCATCTAAGGCTCACCCTGTCAGACAAAAAGCAGACAATGATCAGTGATCAGATGATCAGTAACTCCAACATCCCTGTGTTTCTAGGTGTCTTTGAATAATTCCCCAAAGGCCCAGAGATTTAAGCTTTGTGTACAAAGTCAATCCAGTTTGGGCATTTGTTATATTGCTTGTTATAATCCTCTTCGATGTAAAACTATTAAAGATACTAAACCCTTTTCAATCTCCTTAGTATTAGGAAAACATCTTTTGGGTGCTCACTGATTACTTTCTAGCACTGCTACTATCTAGTAAATGCAGTAAAACACAGAGTAGTTGGGTCAGTTAACTGGAAGCTTTATCTTGCCCTAAACATGAGAAGATTCAAAACCAAGTGTGAGTGCATGTGCACACATGCATTAAGTTTTGGGCGGGTTTTGGTTTGGTTTTTTTTTGGAGAAGACTGGAGTGTGTTGGCTGTGAGTGTTCCACGTAATCAGGAAACATAACAGCCTTGTTTATTGAAATGTATGAAGTGCCTTTAATCTGGCTGGTTTAAGTGTTGCTAGGCAGTGTGGACATGATAACTACAGCTCAGCAAGCTTTCAGGGGATTTGAGGTGATATTTAAAGCAGACTGTCTGCATCAGGATGCATGGAATAGGATCCTCACTGCATTATTATCTAGGCTAGCAAGTTTGAAGATATTTTGTGTTTGTCAATATGTGTCAGTATCTAAAATTAGTAAATTTTAGATCCAGTCTGTAAAATGGAAATAAATTATTGATGGGACGAGATAGTAGCTTCCCATGGCTTCACAAGGCTCTCACATTAGAAGCAGCTGCATTGTTTGCTATCTTTGGTATGCAACCTATTGTTTAAATCAGCCACAGTCTGGTAAATATGAAACCAGTTTGGGGGGGG
>VXBA01001027.1:2319158-2455356 GCA_013399895.1 Serilophus lunatus | reverse complement strand
CTGGGGGGGGGGGGGGGAAAAAAGACCTGATGGGACCAGAAAAAGTATCATCACTAAATTTAATTTTCATATTAGCCCATAGAAAGTTGTGTAGATACAACGGAACCACTGTGGGTTTCCCAAAAATTATGGTTCAAGGTCTGCCAGAATACCCTGGAACTATGTGTAATAGTCTCCTTACATATTCAGTCACTTATGTGTGAATAAGAAAAGCTCAGTTAATGCAATGTGCTACAATCTTTCTTACAAGTTCTTGATCAAAAGGGGTGGCAGAATAAGAGGGAAGATTCTTGTACTGAAGAGATTGGAGGCCCAATTCTTATGGTAGACCAGGACAGACCCTCTGGACATGTTGCTGCCAGAAGTTATAAGCAGTGTCATTAATAATGTCCAAATAATAAAGAATTAATGTGATTGTAAGTGGTCTGGAAAGGGGTTGAAAAATGGGGAAATGGAATTTGCTGGTTGATTTGTAATTATCTAAGAGATTAAATCTTGAAGTGATTTTTAATGTGTTACTGAGTAAACAATAGATGAAGTAAATGTTGAAAAATGTGAAGAAAACAGAAGAGCTTTAGCTGTATGTGCATATGGATGTGGTCTAAGTTGACTTGCTGTTCAGAGAGGTGGTTCTGAGAGAGACATGTGGTGAACAGTTCTCTGAAATGTCAGCTCAGTTGTCAGCAGCAGTTAAAGACTCAAGTGGAACATCAGTAGAGCAACATTTTATATTTTGTTCTCTATCATTTTGCTTTATAAACAGGAAGTGAACTTCTCTTTTGAATAGAGAAACTGCATCTGCACATTGTATCTTCCCCTGTTTCTCATTCTCGAAAACCAACCAGAACACACACACACACACCACCCACCCACTCCAGGTAGATATTTGGAAACTAGGAGCTATGGATTGAGGGAGAAATCACCACGTTTTTGCCTTTTTCTGGTACCCTCTTTCTGAGCATCTGTTGGTCCATGGGAGTGCCTGGATTCTGGGCTAAACAGATGTCCTCTCTCAGGTTACCAGAGCATTATCTGCTCGTGCAGCAAGTTGTGGGAGCTCTGTTTTGAGCAAAGTCAGGGCTAACTTAGACCTTCAATTAAAAGTGTTTTGAAGTCCTCAAATGAACAGCTCTGTCAGCAGATCTGTGAGCACTGCTGGTGAGAAGAATGTCAATGAGGAGCAGTATCCGTAACACACAGCTGGTCTCAGAAGGCCCCGGAAAGGAAAACTTCCTCTTGGGAGAGTCTGAGAGAACTTGTGAACTTACTGAGCTCTTCCTTGATGGCACCTGCCTGGCACCGACAGTGAATGCACTCATGGCTACTGTTTCTAAGTGTAAAGACCATTCCTAAGACTGACTGTACTGGATCTGACCACAGCTTCACTTAGTTCTCCCAGGTCAGAGCAGACCCTTGTTTTCAGTGAGGATGTTTTTGTTTGGTGAGCTTCAGTAGATGACTTTTACCATGAGTGGTTTAAGTTTACGTTTATGTAAGTAAGCACAAATAGAGTATATATCTATGAAGGAAAAGTTGTGGTTTAGAAGAATTTGAGCAGGTCCTGGCAATATTTTTACAGTTTAGCCCAGTAAAGTTGTGGCTACTCTCCAGCAGTAGCTGTGGAACTGCTTAGACCATGAGTGAACCTGTTGCTTTTTGGATTTGTCATCTAAATTCAAACTGAGTATAGAATGGTGATCAGATACCTTACACTAATTGAGTCTTAGTAGTTTGCTTGAACTGTGAAAATTGGGCTAGATTAGCACAGTGTCCTATCAAAATAGTTAAGGATTTGATTTTGGTGGTTTAATTTTGCTTGTTTAACACGTGACTTTGCTAGACATGCAAGGGCTGAGGACTAACCTAGTAATAAGAACACTATACAAAGTGCTTTGGAGATGTAGCAAGCAATTTGAATGCTAATTTACAAGAAGGGAATCATCCAAATGATCCTAGTAGAAAGTTTTGCTTTGCCTTGTTCTGGAAAGAACAACATTATGACTGTAAAGTGAAACTTTTAAAAAATTGTTTTCTTTCTTCATCTGATAAGGCCAGTGTTTTGAATTTGCCTGAGGGCAAATGAACTGAATAGCTGCTGCAATTCACTATTATTTAGAGGCTTCAGGAAGAAATTATCGTAATTAAAGACTCAGGCCTCAACTTCCAAGTCAATACAAATTTGTCTATTGCTTTCAGTGAGAGCAGGATCGAGCCCAGATTCCTAAGATGTCTTTCTAGAGTTTCAAAGTTAGTTGTAGACTTGCTAGTCAACATCCTCATTCAATTTTCATGTTTGTATTCCCTTTCACACGCAGACACATCAATATGTGCAGGAAATCCTGTTTGGGGGTCCTGTCTGGAGTCTCCTTATGCCACTATTATTAGTGCAGTCAGTTGGTAACTTGTCTAAATCTGATCTGGGCACATCCACTCCTTTTCTTCCTCTCTGCTGGGTTGGTTTACATTACAGTACTCTCTCTTCCAGCTGCTATTTTCACTCAGTTCAGCAGCAGTGCATTTCTCACCATCACTATGTGATGCCTGTTGAGGTGGAGTAAATTTACTCCACTGACCACTTGCCCAAAATAACATCAGTTGAGCCTCTGTTTTAATGTGTGTGTTCCTTTGCTTTGCTTGTTGTCCTGGCCTCCCAACACAACACTCTTGACTCGTGGATACTTTGTTTTAGTAGCTGCAGTGTTTAAGTGGGACTCTGAGGAGGCATCATAAAGCTGTTAGTCCACTAGAAGGGAAACAATATCATGTGGAGATTGACTGTCAAGCTGCCACTCTTTGGAAAGATTGCAAACTGTTTGGTTGTCTTAGAACTGAGTAAAGCCTTCTTTGCCCTTCTGTTCACTGTGCATCTGGGAAGAACATCTTTGTGCAGGAAACAGCTTTTTTTTTTTCTTGAAAGTTCATGTTTTCCAGTGCCTTAATCTTGGAGTAATTTTTAATCAAATATCCTCTCTTTTCAAGTAGATTTCCCTCTGTTCCTCTTTCCTATAGTTGCTCTTATTCTCTCAAATTCTGCACTAGCTTGAAACTGCCTGCAGACTAGATACGACATCCAGTGGCTTCAGGGTCTGCCTTTGGTCTCATTCGGTGTGGGCTTCATTGCCTTCTAACATAAGAGTCATCTGTTTTTATTATATCTATCCTTGTGCTTTCTGAGCCATGTTGGCTCTTGCACAGGCAGAAAATACAATCCAAGTAAAATTTACTGAATTTAACAAGTATGGCTCTCAGCACACAAAAGCCAAGTTTTATAAATGTGAGTAGTAATTTGAGGGTTTTCAACTAACGTCCTGAAGGAGTCTCTCTGACAGTCACCCAAAGAGATTAGTTTATATGGTCATCTGCTCTGTCAAGGGATTTCAGCCAGTGACCTTAGAAGTCCTTTCCACACTCTTGTACTGCATCTGGAGCCTGAGAAGCTGATAATTACCAAAAATCACTGGCAATCCCTTTTAATTTCTAGTCAGAGGGAGTAGCATGTATACTACAGGGGAGTAGTGTGGGTGAAAGTGTACCAGCTTTACATGGTCACCTTCAAAAGTCAGTTAAATCCTCATTGTGTTTCCTGGGACTGTTATGAAGCTGTTTGCATCCTTCATTAAAACAAGGAGTGCAATGCTGCCATATTGGAGTGTCAGACATCCAGAGTCCCATGCTGACGGGACACTGTTTTCTGCTTTTCTGCTAACATCAATGGTTTGAAGCCTGAGAAGGTAAAAAGGAGCTTCCCTTCTCTGCCTGTTGCACATAGAAGGCTGGTGCTCCTAAGCATGCAAAGTCCTTAGGTGGCAGCAGATGATTGCTAATAGGATACCGAGTCTTTCATCCCCGGATCACTGGTTCAAATGCAGGTCAGGTCAGCAGCAGTGATGTCTCTACTCTCTGGCTGTTGAATGGCTTGTGAGATGAACTGCAAGTGTGTGCCTGAATTTTGAACACAGGCAACCCTATCATTACAGTTTCTGTGTAGTGGATTGCAAATACTATAATGTCAACATCATGAGGAAAGGAAGATACCAGCGGGTTTTGTCCGTGTCCACAGATTCCAGTGGCTGCTGTGAGCTGGTGCCAGGTTCCCTCTGCTGGCTGAGACAGTGTGTGACCGCAGCCCTGGAAGAGCTGTTTGCTGCCTCCAAATCTGTCTGAACACACAATGAGCTTTTATACCTCTGTCCTGTTTAGGAGTTGGTCATTACTTCTTGTTTTGCTATGCTGGGCATTAAGTGAAAGTTCTCTCTGGTGCGTTGCTCTATCATCAGCTTGGATTACTGTTTCTTTACTTCATAGAGCAAAAAAGCTGTTGCAAATTGCATCTGTGCAGATTCATTCCTTTATCAAACAGAGAGCTCTAGTACAAACTGTGAAAGAAGCCTAGAGTAAAGGGAGATTTCTTGTCATCTCTATGATGCTTCAGTAAGGGAAGGTAGTGTGATATGGGGAATTAGTAATTTATATTTTCTTTATAAGTGTTGGACTTGTAGTATGAGAGAAAGTTCTTTTTTTGTGTCTATATTGGGCTTTTGTTGATTGCTGCTGGAAGTCCCAGACAGTGGGCATTGTCACCTTCACCTGATGCAGCAGGTGAGCCAAGAATTGATGTTTCTCTCAAGAGGTCAAGTTAAAATATCTTTTGATACTTGTTTTATCATTTAGGCTGTTCAATCTGCTACTGTCCACTGGGTAAATAGAGAGCTTAATTTTCTTCATCTGCTTTCTATCATACTTGCCTCTCTCAAGCATACATTTAAGATTTCAGGCATTCCCAGGGAGCAGTGGTTTAGTGGTTTAGAATTAAGTGACTCATTAAGCATATGCATGTAACGAAATGAAGAGCCATTATTGGCTACTGCTAATGAATCTCATTTTTGGTTGAACTTTATTCTGTCAGTGACTGTGTGATACATCAGAATACAGGAGATCCCTCATCTCCAGTTGGTAGAACGATCCAGAACACCATCACCCAGACTATTCTTGCAAATAAATTTTGTGAAACGTCTGACACAATATGTACATGCTTGGTCTTAACTTTTTCATTTGTCCTGGAAAGAACTGAACAAGATTTTAACTGTGTAGTCACTATGGGATAGTTATGTTAGTTAATAATTATATTTTTTCATGATGCTAGAGATACAAACATTTAGTTCCCTTCTGGCTTCTTTCTGGGTCCACATACTTCTAAGTATTTTAGCTGCTGTTGCTTGATCTAGGCTTATATTTAAGCAAAAAAGGTAATTCTTACACTGGAAGAATGTATACAAACACTGCAGAAGGCTTGATCTTCGAGAGAAAATTTCGGTAGCTAGTGTATGCTTTTAAACAAGTAGATACAGTGGTTAAGGAGTGGAAAGGGATAATGTTAGTGTAACTGTACTTGCTGTAGCTATTTGAGACTATGGATGAGATACAGGAATATTTCCAGCCATAGACATCTTCATGGGAGGAAAGGCCACAGGCTCAAGATGGATGGGAGCCATAGCATGTTTCAGCCAGGTCTGTGATATGGAAAATTTGTGCTCTGCTATTTAGGCATGTGTAGTATGCCCTGATCCCCATATTATGTAGCATTTCAAGATCCTAGGTAAAAGACACAGCGGTATTACATGCTGATTATGTCCAAAATGAGCAGAATGTTGTTATCTACTTTTCAGAATGTGATGTCTGCAAAAGTGCACTGCTCGGAGAAGGGCCAAATCAGCTGTGTCTGTGATTGGGGGTGACATTAAATGGAAGTTTTGGTCTTCAGAACATCCTCTTGCAGGATGGTCAGATTTCAGTTCAGATCAGGTTTTCAGACATTTCTAGCCAGAAGAAACTACTGACAGTGTCAACATGCAGGCTTATACCAGGCAAGCAATGCTCCATGATTGTGCGCCTGCCACAATTTTGCAACCTTGATCGCGGGAAAATTTCCTAACATTCTCCATCTTGTTTTCCAGATCTGGAGACAAACAATGACCTCAACAGTGATGAATTTGAATATGAAGATGAAGCAAAACTTGTTATATTTCCTGATCACTATGAAATCTCATTACCCAATATAGAAGAGTTACCAGCACTGGTCAGTGAGTGTATGGAGTGGTCATAGGAATTGTCTCCTGTTTCTGTTTTTATCCAAAACGGTGCTTTGTTTTCTTATGTTTAGATAGAGAAGTTCTTTCTTAACCAGCTATAATGAGTATCAGTCATTTTTAAAAGTCATCTTTGTCTTTGTTTCTTGGATTTCCTTCTACCTCCTGTATTCCTTCCCTTATGGTGCCAGCTTGTCCTAGGAAAGCTCACATAGTACATGTGCTTACTCTGCTGCTAAAATAATAACAGCAGTCTAAAAGATTAGATGCATATTTAAGTATATAAATAGCCTTACAGATAACCATTTCTGTATGTGGTTAGCAATAGGCTGAATGCCAGGTTCTGTCCAGTCACTGAGTCGTGTTAGGTTTTGATTGACATACATTTGTCTTCCAGGTGACGATAGCTTGTGATGCACTCCTCAGTGCAAAATCACCCTACAGGAAGCAGGAACCTGACTCCTGGGAAGAAGAGCTGCAGGCATCTAAACATGCCAAAACACTTGTACAGTTAGATAATGGTGTTAGGATTCCCCCCAGGTGAGGGTAATAATGTTTGTCCATTGTAGGCTCTCTAATACAATCCAGGGTAACGGAACTAAAGCCAGGAGCTCAGCCTACAATTCCCTTGCATGACTCTGGGCTGGAAGTGTGTGTTGGCTTGACCTGCCATAACAGGAAACAGAGGACTGGCTCCTGCCTTACATATTTCTGCTATTTCTTCCTGTTTTCTCATGCAGTGGTTGGAAATGCTCGAAGTGTGACCTGCGGGAGAACCTGTGGCTGAACCTGACAGACGGTTCTGTGCTGTGTGGGAAGTGGTTCTTTGATGGCAGTGGGGGGAACGGGCATGCCATGGAGCACTACAAGGAGACGGGCTATCCCCTGGCAGTGAAGTTGGGAACCATCACTCCTGATGGAGCAGGTCAGCCACGTGGCATTTTCTGAGATGAGGTATCTTTTGTGCATGAGACTAACAGTTTCTAGCTGTTACCAAAAGGGTTTGTGCTTCTAGTGCAAATGTTTGAGAGTGTGATATGGAAAGGATACCTTGTGAGTCTGTGAATTTTTCTTGAGATTAGAATGAATGACACACACTTCATTCAGAGAAAGCCCATACCTGCTTTATCTGCTCTTCTTATCTTGTTTTATTTTTGTGTAATTTTTTTTTTTTAAAATTTGTATAATAGTAGGCTTAGAAGAATGGTATAATTTTGAAACAACAGAATCTGGAGAAAGAGTATTTTTTTCAGGTCTGCTACATTTTCTAGGGCAAACTGTTCAAACTTATTTAACGAAGAAACAATAATAGTAATGATATTTTAAATTCAGAAAAGTCTGTTTGTAACAGCATGTTTGGAGTCTAAATTATACTGAAAACTGCTCTTTTTCCTTATTGAACAAAATGTTACTGAAACAGTCTAATGAACACTCATCTTTACGGGTCTGCTGTGATGCTCATTTGTAAAATGCTTCATGATCTTTGGAGAGAAAAAAAGCTATAGATGTATCATTGTTTACATATTCTTCATGTGTGATGTTCTGCATCTGTGCTGTTGCTGTGGGAGGGATTATGGTGTGTGAGGATTAGATGAAATAAAAAATGCTGAAAAAATTGTAAGCAAAGAGAGCTTTTGCTGCAGCTGTATGAAGTAAAAATGGAAGAACACATAGCATGATTATATTTTGGGTTTAGTCCTTATGACTATAGGGATGAAAAATAGCTGTTTAGAGCAGCCCCTTCTTTTAACAAGCATCAGTGAGTTTTTCTAAGTCCTGTTCAGTGTTGGGGAAAGGAGGCTGTAGTCAGATTCATGCAGCTGTGCCAGAGAAACACTAAGCAAAAACCATCTTTTCTCTCCCAGATGGAATATTATTTCCTTGCATGAGCCTTGTCTTAGATGATTTCTATCAAAACCTCAGTTATTGAAGGTGTTTAGGATTTGCCCAGCTGTAGGTTTCAACCGCATCTACAAAATAAACAGAATATTTTTTAGCATTTTTTTCATAATACTTTTTCTTTTTTCTTCCTCATCTTTAGAAGCAATACTTGTTTCCTTATGGCTGCTGTCCTTGTGCCTCCCACTGATCAGCTGCTTCCTCTCTTATATGTCCCTTGGGATAACAAAGGACAGGCTGTCATCCTTCCCTCTGAATGAGGGGCACCAGCTGTTCTCCACAGACCTTTGTTCTTCTGGATGATGTTTACTTGGTTTCCATATAGAAAAGACTTCCCTCCCCCAACCTTCCTTGCTTCCTTTTCAGTAATTATTCTTTCTCTGATCTATATTTCCGTGGTACTCACAACCTCCTGATAGGGCTGAATGACAGACAGGCTTCAGGGAAGAGGCTTCGTGACTGATTGTGACACAAAATCTGTCTGTTTTCTGCTTCCCTGGGCTAGAGGTGAAGAGGTGATGGTACAGTCCCTCTCCTGACATAATTTATTCCTTTTGCACACCAGTAGGAAGGAGAAAGAGATGGTGCCAGTATTCCACTTACACCTACATTGCATGTACACACAGGAGAGCTTTTTGCCTTGCCCTGAGAAACCTGTACTGTGCTCATTATGAAAGATTTCTGAGGCAGTAGCCCCATTTTGTAGCATTCTGCCAACAAACACATCTGGGGTCAGGGCAGAAATTGAATCAAACTTCTCTCTTCCGCTCTTGTACCTTGGACAGGATGCACTAAGGTCAGACAAGTTGGTAGGTTGAGTATTACTGGGCAAACTGTGGTACCTGCTGCCTCTCTTGACAGTGGCATTAGATTTCATTTCAAGTCACTGTGAGGTTGCTTGTTTGGGAACTGGCAGTGGGAAGCCCTGTGTGGCTTTTCCCCCTTTCTCACCTTAATGATACCAGCTTTTTCGTCTCTTATTTGCTGACTTGTTGACATTCCTCACCTACCCAGTGACTGTATGACAGTACTGCAGACCTGTTTGATGACTGTCATCTTCTTTCCTTGATTTTCTGAAAAGTAAATCATATCTTTCCCCCTTGAATTTAAATTACACAGCAAAATGTTTTAAAGTATATGACTCAAGCTGGGCTTGAGCAAAAGATGAGTCCTGTGTTCTGTTTCTGCTGCTCTGCGTCAGCAGTCCCAGATGATTGTGCTCTGCAGTTGTCAGAACAGAGGGAAAACAATATCAAAGCTTCCATATTGGAAGCACTCACCCAAGATCAGTTGGTGTGTAATCTCACTCCATTAGGTGTTTGAACTTTTGGCTGTGCTGTGACCTCACCATAATACTATGGGAATGTTGTGATATCTTGTGTGTGGATGAACAGTCATTTCTTCTGGGCACGTTTGCTACCACACAGTGGAATTCCAGCAGATGGGCAGCTACTGCCATGCACATGCCAGGAAGGTCATTGGGACCAACATTAGTAGACATCTGGTAGCTTTACAAAAATTCAGAATCTCTTGTCACATTCAAAATGTGGACTGGCCACATATCTGAGAACTTTGCATGTCCTGTTCCTTGTTTTCCATACAAATTTCTTATTTGGAGGAGGGGAAGTACTATGATCACTATAAACATTTTTAGTTTTAATACTGTGGAGGCATATAATTTCTTTTGAGGAGGGTACTTGAGGTGATTGTGCTGAGATCATTTAAGATGTATACTGAACGATTTGGATGTCTCTGCTGGCCATAACCAAACCTGAAGAATATGAATGAGGCATCTTGTACAGGCAGCCCTGTACTAAGGATGGAATTTTGGTAAAAAAAGGGAAGGGATAACATTTGATACTGGAGCTCACTGGTTTCTCTCTACTTCTGTAGATGTCTATTCCTTTGATGAAGAGGAGCCCGTTTTAGATCCTCATATAGCAAAACATTTGGCACACTTTGGGATTGATATGCTGCAGATGCAAGTGGTAAGAAATCTATCTTTTATAGAGAATAAACAATATATATATTGTTTACTTGCTTTTTCAGTTGGAGATGGAAGAGATACAGGCAAAGAGTGACACTTGTAGCTTATTTGTGTGATTCCTTCAGACTTATGATAGTATTGTGCAGTTCAGCCAGCTGGTTCGTGTTTTATTGTCTGAGATCTGAGCGAATCATTACTCTCAAACCCTAAAGTTGCCTTCTGAAAGAGGTCTTTGTGATCTTTAGTTTACATTTTTCACTTTTCCTGTGTTATGTACTATTTGTCTTCAAGATGAAAAACCTCATTCATTTAGAGAAGAATATCTAGAATACTCAATTACAGTGCGTGAAGGAAAGCCTGTTGGATGTGTAAATAGATACAAGTCTTTAACAAAAAGAAGCTAAGCAATGGATAAGTTAAAAATTGGCTGAAAATTCTGATGTTAATTTCAGTTTAGGTTTTGTTAATAAATACATTTCTAAATGAAAAAAAGACATTCAATTCTAGAGAACAGTGTGATCTGGGGTGTAATATGCTAGAAAGGGACTGGGGCAGAAAGGGTTGTGCTCCTGGACATGTGTTTATCTGTATTAGTAAAGAAATACATTTAATAATTTGTATCTTAATGGATGCTGATTCTAGTTCTGTTTAAATGTTATAAAAAAACAGAATAACATATGGTTTTAAAGGCAGGTGGTGTTTTCATTGTTGCATTGGGTTTTTTGATTTTAGTTTTTTTTTTTTTTTCACTCAAGCACATAATTTACTATACCTATCTGAGAATCTGAACATGAAAACTGTTAAAAGTGAACAAACCTGCTACTGTTTAGTAAAGTTCATTGTCCAAGTGGGGAGAAAACTAATAATAACTGAAATAATAGAAAAGAGTTACACTGCAGTTTCAAAAGCTGTCATGGTACTACGAATATTTTTGGTATACTAATGTCCCTGCCCATATCATGAATAAAAAGTTTCTTTTATTCAGTGATCTTTCTGGAAAACCCGTTTTACTCTGCAACCTTGAAAACTTAGTCTCAGCTGCTGCAAAGGCTTCACTTCCAGTCTGAACAATTCCTAGAGTACTACCAGCAATAAATGACACTGTAGTGACCTGTACCTACATGCTGAAGGCTGTAAAGGAGAGAAACTTCAGTGTCACAGATTTTGACTTTTCTTTTTTGAAAGAAGGGAAGAGTTCTTGGATATGCAGCTTTTCATGTGGTTTATTTGCTAGGACCAGCTCCTACAGCAGCAGCTATTCCTGGCCATTACAAATGGAGTAAGCAACCTGAAAAAATGCAGTGTTGGATGCTGAAGCTTGAGGTCATAGCAAGAGAAATGAAGTCTCTAGCTGGGATTTAGGTCACTGCTGGGAGCACTCAATGAGCCAGTGGTCTGTGGTAAAGAGCTAAGAGGTGTATTGGAGGCACAAGCTGCTGCCTTTCTGACCCTCATCTTCTCCCCCTACATGCAGCACTTATCTCCCTTTGCCCATCGATTTGGCGCCTCTGTTTTTGGAGTATAGATCATAATGCTGGTGGTGATGATGATGACAGGAGCATAATTGTTGCAGAAGTTAAACAGATTAAAAAGAAAATCTTATTGCTTTCAGACAGAGAATGGGATAAGGGATAATGACATCAAACCAAGAGTCTCAGAATGGGAAGTGATTCAGGAAGCTGGTGTGAAACTCAAGCCCATGTATGGCCCAGGATACACTGGCATGAAGAACCTTGGAAATAGCTGCTACCTCAATGCTGTCATGCAAGCCATTTTCAGCATCCCAGAGTTCCAGCGAGCGTAAGTAGCTTCAAACTAGTTCTTGTCACTTGCTGCTGCATTCCTCAATTTGTTGTTTTTCAAAAAAAAAAAAAGGTATTTTATTTTTTGTGTCACCTGCTTAGAGGATTTAGGGATTGTATTGGTCTGGTCTAGAACAGGTTGGAACACAAAACCCAATCTGCCTTTGAAACCAGAACTTACTGACTTCAGTGTTGGGAAATCATATGCCACCTTGTAAATGTGATGTCTCTGCTTTTTTATATACATATGCACATATCTCTATTTATCTTGATATAATCAGTATCACATTAGGGGTTTTGTACTGGCCCATGCCTTCATATTGCTGAAGGAGTCATTCCTTTGCTTCGGTGTGATTCGTGCAGAAAACCTGGCACAAACATGTTAATATTGATCCATGCTAGTGAAAAGTAAAGCATCTTTTCCATGCAGGTATGTCTAAGAAGGGAAACTATCAGAAGCAAATTTTAATTAAAATTTAAAAAAAAAATAATGAAAAGAGTAGCCTAAGCATATTCTTCCACTGAATAATTAAAGGACAAAAGCACAATAGAAGAACATGAAATACTCTTTAACAGTTCAAAACTGAACATATGACTCCAAGGAGAGAAGCCTTTTTATAAAGGACAGTCTTTGGTTTGAAATAAAATTCAGGGTGCCCTTTCATTCCACAGCAGCAGTAGTGTATGTGCTGGAAGTAAAGCTTTTAGATTCTAAAAAGCTTCCAAGGTTTTCATGTTGGAAATTACCTTCTGGAGAAGAAGAGGGAAAGAACTTGTGTTTGTTTGCTTTATTAGCCAAAAGGAGTACAGTCTGTAGATTCATTAAGTGCCAGCTCTTCTACCCCCATTGCTGAAAAATATCAAAGTGGACTTTATTAAGGAAGGTAATTTACCACAACATGATCCTAGGATTTACCTGGAGCATTTAGTATTAATAAAGTCATGGAAATCTTTGAAAGAAGGATTGGGCAAAAATCAGATATTTTCTTTCAACATGGCCATACCTATGTATCCTGCTTTTTCTTGTGCTCAAGGGCAGCAATGCTCAGAGAGTATGCTGCTAAGTACTTCACTTTCCAAGAGACAGGCTACAACAATGTGTGCATCAACGTTTATTGTCACAATAGTTTCTCTGTAGAAACTCAGTAGAAACATTCTTTTTACATGTTTTGGTCCTGATACAAATTTGAGTTTATTGGGTTATGTTGGTTATGAGTAGAAAGTACATTGGTTCTCAACTCCACTCTGTGGTTTAGAGCAACGCTATCCTGCAGCTATTGCAAGATCAAGGAAAAGAATTTAAATTCCAGATGAACAGCACAGCCATATCCTTTCTGGGTAGAAGCCAGTAATTAAAACCTCAATGTCTGTTTCCTAATTTCTTTACTATTATTTTTTCATGATAGAAGCACTCATCAGGGATAGATTCAGTAATCATTAAGTTCCAATATTTAAATGTTTCTTCTTTGTTCTTGCTGCCCAGGTATGTGGGAAACCTTCCACGAATATTTGACTACTCTCCTCTTGATCCAACACAAGATTTCAACACTCAGATGTAAGTGACATTTCTCAACTATTTAATTGATTATGTTAAATAGAATCTAAATAATGGAAAGGCAAAAGAACACTTTTTCATGAGATTGAAAGTGAGATATGGCAGAAGAGCGGAATGAGAAGATAGAAGTTGCAGGTAATGATGTTTCATGAAGGAGTGAAAGGCAGTAAACTTCTTTTTTGCTTGGAATGAAAGTCTTCTTTTCTGTTTTTCTCATATGTTTATTTCCACCTCACCACTTTGTTCCTTACAGGGCTAAACTGGGACACGGTCTCCTTTCAGGCCAATACTCTAAGCCACCCATGAAATCTGAGCTTATTGAGCAGGTGATGAAAGAAGAACACAAGGTATTTGCCTGAGTTTGTACAGCCTGGTAACTAGGTAAAAGTGATATCCTGAGAAAAGGGAACAGGTGCTGGGCATTGAGGAACACGTGTGGCTCCAGCATGGATGGGATGCTTAGCAAGGTGGAATGTGCAGGATACCAGTCAGGGATCTCTTAGTCAGGGGCTATTTGTGCAACACATTAAAGCAAGCATTGGTTCTGCTAATAAAGTATTCTGCTGCTTCAGTGATAAGTGCAAATGTTCATAGAACTTGCAACCAATGTTTATCTTCTCTGTGGAACAAAACAAAAAGGTTGTCCAGAGAGTCTTGAGTATTTGGAAGCAAGCTTCTAAACCCTCTGTAAATTTCAGAAAGAAGTATAAAGATCTAAAGAATTGTTTCCAGGAAGTGTCTGACAGTAATCCACCAGTTTTCAGGATTAGCTATGTAGGTAGTACAAGATTAAGTGGTACTGAAGGCCTTCATGAAGGCAGAGGGGTCATGCAGAGCCACAGAAGTAATGCATGTTTCTGCCATAGAGCCATGGTGATAGTTTCCATGGAAATAGATGCTTTCATCTCCCTTCATCTGTCAATTATTGATATAGGAATTTATCCAGAACGCAGAATTCCAATGAGATTTTGGACAGATAGAGCCTCTGGTACAGAGTAGTTTGCATGATCTGAAAGTCCTGTGTCTCCTTGCTTTATACAGTAGTTATTCATTGTTTTGGAGCAACAAATAATGAATCCTGCTAGCTTCCCTTAAAGTTTGAAATTTATCAACACACCACTGGGACTAAGGAATAGTGAAATTTAGTTCACTAGACTCCATTCATTCATTCACTATAAATTATGACTGAACATTCTTTGCTAAACACATGCAGGATGTGAAAGAAGAATAAAGTGTTGGAAATTCAGGGACCTGAATCCTTCAAATAAGGCTATACCTCCATGTTTAGCCAGGCAACCACTATTAGCAATGAAATATTGAGAACTTTTTAATGATAGATGATATAAAACTGTCAGGTAGTAATAGGCACCTACTGGCATTTAACTGTACTTGTGTTGTTCATAAATTCAGTTTGATGAAGTTATGTGCATCAAATTACTTCTTTATCAAGCAATTCAGAGCAGGTATTAGAATTTGAAACAGCTTTTACAGTGTTTGTTCCTTGTTGTGTTGAAGATTTACTTACCAGAAAAGATCAGTTATATGTGTTTTCTCCATTCCTTCACTCTGGGAATACGAATCTATGTTGTTTCAAATTGGAGGTGCTTTTTTGTTGTTTGCATAGGATTTTAGGCCTTGTCAAGTTTTGTCAAGTTCTTCTGCTTTGTGTCTATGAAAGCAATTATTAATTTTATTTTTCTTCCTTTCCTTTCCCCCCACCTCTTACATGCAAAGAAGTTCTCTAGTTTTCTAAGCCTTTGGAATTCATCCAAAATTTTAGGGAGTTGTTGCTTGTAAAAGCATTCATATGAGATCTGCAGTGGTCCAGCACAGTCTATATTTAGCTAAACTGTTTTGCAACTGTTGATGGGGAAAGTATGCCAGGTATTGTAGAAATATTCATGGTACCGTGGAGTTAAAATTTTTTGACGCATGAGTTTAGCCTGGAAATGGCAGCATTTTTCATAGTTCCACTTTAACATTAAAATGTGGCTGAATGCCTAAAGGGTCATCAGCTATGACTTGATTTTCTGTTTAGAGCTTTAACATTTCTTCTGTGTGGTTTGGGGGTTTTTTGGTGTGTGTCCTTGAGGTGGATAGGGTTTAGATTGCAAGATTCAGTCCTCTTTTATAGACTGTCACACATGGCATGTTTCTCTTCCTGTTCAAATGGCTGAGTACAAAGTGTGGAAACGAGATTTATTTCCAAACTTACTGCATTATACAGCAGGGCAACTGTGCCGTATTCCTGCTTCTGGCATAGGAAGAAGCCTGGTATATTGTGATGTGAGCTGGTTTATGCATTTCTCTCCCCAGTCCTAGTTTTGATGAAAGGCAGTTAAGCACACTGAAGCAAATAAAACCCAGGATTCAGAAATCCCTAAGAACATCTCTTTGTCCAAGCAATACTGATATTCAGTCTCCTGACAAGAGCCTTTAAGGAGCATCTTGGACTAACGTGGTTGCTGGTGTACTGCCAGGAATTAAAAAAACCTTAAAATTGAGAATCTGCTTCTGATTTCAGTGGTTCTAGGATAACTGTACCCTGGGAAAACAAAGAGTAAAATTTTGCTCGTTTTAGTGTGTGTTTTTTTGTGTCTTCCATTTCATGCTGCTTTTCCTATATTTATATTGGTCTGGTAGTGCAACTATAGTAATGCATGAGATTGACTGAATTTTTAACAACCACTGAGAGTTATACTTTTGCTTGAATTGTCTTGAAAATTATTTGGTTTCATGGAGGATGAGGGCAGATCTGAATAAAAGGTTCTGACCCTTTCAAAAGTGCTATTTAAATGACATAATAGCAAGTGTTGTCTTGAGAATCTGGAATGGTTGGGGAGGTTTCCTAGAGTGATATAGAAGATGTGGACTAGGGTCAAAAGTAGGACTCTCTTGGAGCCTAGAGATTTTCTAAAGGCAGTAAGTAATGGTCTTTCAACATCATTCTGAAAACTATTAACCTTTAGCAAACCTTCAGTAATCTTTCTTAACTTGCAAATGCCACAGAACAGGTAGAGTGAGTGCTGTAGGAACAGTTATAAACATATTCCAACCCCCCCAAATCATGTTTCAGGACCCTTCCCATTTTTATTAAAATGTAAAACTAGATGAAATAGAAACTGTCATTTCTCCAGTGGTAGAAATGGGCCATAGATAGAGCTAGTGGAGTGACTAAATTGACTTGGATTGAATAAAAATCTTTCTTTAAAATGTTTCTCTTTCTTTTGTTTAGCCTCAACACAATGGAATATCTCCCCGAATGTTCAAGGCTTTTGTAAGTAAAGGCCACCCAGAATTTTCCTCTAATAGACAACAAGACGCACAGGAATTTTTTCTACACCTTATAAATCTAGTAGAGGTAAGAAAAATCTCATTTAATGCTTGTTTATCTTGGTTATATTAGACAATGAAGGCAAATCTGTTATATGAGTGGGTAATTTTTTAATTATAGTGTATTTGTTTACCATATTGAAGTCTGTAATGGAATATTAATGAATTGGGTGGTGGTATTATTATTATTATTATTATTATTATTATTATTATTATTATTATTATTATTATTATTATTATTATTAAAATTCATATAATCATTGGGAGCAAATTAATTACCCTGTCCAGCCCTTTTACAAATTCCAGCTGTACATCACTGAATCATTGAATGAAGGACTCCCCTGCTGAAAGCAGTGTTTATCAGTTGAATATTTGTATATGAAACATTAAGTTCTACTGAGCTCTAGCTCAGTGCTCTGTGTATAAGAATCATACTGTGAATTTTAATGCTGTCTTTCTGAAAAGGAATTTACAAATACATGCAGTTTTGATGTAAAGCATTTCTCGTCTACCCTTCCTCCCTTGTTTTCCCATTTTCCCCAAGAATCAAGGGTGTTTATTCATGTGTTACAGTCTCTAGATGAAGTTAGTCACATTTGCATGCATCATGTTCCACATCCCGAAATGCATGGACTGATTATAAGGTGGTTTGAAAGCACTTCTCTGTTTCTTGCCTGATAACAGACATTACCAAGAGCAACAAAGAGGAGGTATATTATTTGTATGATATTCCCATCTGGATAATGAGCTACAAGTGGCTTGTTCTGTTTTAGTGCAGATCAGAGTGGTAGGAGCAATTCTGTTTGCTGAAAGGATGCTCCACCTTATTTACCTGAGCTCTCTATCTTTATCATAACCTGCCACCTTCCTGTCTTCTTCTGCTCTCCTTGACTCAGTCAGGTTCATTAAGTACATGTCCCTGTGTAGAATGATACTGCTGTGGATGCAGAAATTCTGGACTCCAGTGTATTCTCTGTGGGTTCTGCATGGAGTCCAATGAGAGCTGAGTAGTCAGATCAGGGCGCAAGATTGGTGCCTTAGTGCTTGCTGTAAAAAAACCCAGCAGCCTTTCATTTCTCTGGTCATTGCAATGACTGTCATGTAAGTGATTGGGTCTAATATTCCTTCCAGAGGAACCCTGTGGGTTCAGAAAACCCTAGTGATGTTTTCCGCTTCCTGGTGGAAGAGCGCACGCAGTGCTGCCAGTCCAGAAAGGTTCGCTACACAGAGAGGGTGGACTACATCATGCAGTTACCTGTGGCCATGGAGGCAGCAACAAACAAAGGTAAAGAAAGAAACTGGTCCATTTGACCCAGAGATGTGCAATGTCACTTGTAGTACAATTTGTCACCCTTGTTTTGTATGTGTGTGCCCAGAGATCTGCATTAAGGCTGAATCTCCTTTGTCCTGGACAGTGAAATACCTTGTAAAAACACACTCACCAAAAATAAAAAAAAGGTAAAAAAACCTGTGCTTGATAGCAACAGATAGAGAATAGGGATATAAAATATTTTTTAACCTATAAAGACAAAAAATTTGGATATCCTTGAGTTTGAGAGGAGAGATGGAGGATGAAGTGTTGGATGCTGATTTGATAAACAGGAGTGTTTTTTTTCATGCCTGTAAGCTGCTTGAAAAAGCACATTTGTTTTTAAAGGAGAAAATGGCTGAGGGGGCTTAAAGACTTGGAAGCAGGAGGGAAGCACTGACAAATTGTGATTGCCCCTGCATCCAGTGGTGAAAAATCTTGCAGGCTAACATGATAAATTTATGTTTGGGGTAGAAGTGAAGGGTACATCACAGGAACACTAGAAGGGGGATGTGCCTCTGGTTTCATACACAATCTCAACACATAAAGTATTTTAAAGCCAGAGGGAACTATTTTGATTTTTTATGAGATCCTTTGAAATAGCATAAAGCTGAGAATTCTACCTACTGATTTTCACCTAGCCCACAACTCCTTGCACTGGGCAAGAAGTTTTGGAGAACTTTACATTCTGTGTTCATCAGTTTCAGTGATAATTCTGTTGGTTATAAAAGAGCATGTTATTTCCAGGTAATGACTCAGAAGATAGATTAGTTTATAAATTCACCATATGGTGCTGCTCAGCTTGCTGGTGTCAGGACTTTTTCTAGATCATACATAATCCTGTCCTGACCAGAAAGTCAGATGACACAGATAGGCAGCAATAACTTTCCAACTCAGATTGAACTGATAAAGTGGGTAGTTGGTGTTTGTATTCACACAGGATTCTGACTGTTATGGCAAGGTTTTCATCGCTTGTTGCCTGGCATTTCCAGTTCTATGTTTTCACCATCAACCTAAACCCTTCAAAACAGAGATGTTTCTGTAGGTGTAGCTCATGACCCCAATGCAGGCAAAAAGATTTGATATCTAGGTAAAGCCACGTAAGAGTTTTATTGCTAACTGGTTTTTTGCATTTCTAAAATCCTGGTAAAATAAGCCAGGTGAGGAACACATAACCATGATGTGGTTCATTAAGCTTTTAGTGTCATGTATGTTTCTCAGATGAGTTAATTGCCTATGAATTGAAGAGGCGAGAAGCAGAAGCTGCAAGGAGACCTCCCCCAGAGCTTGTCCGTGCTAAGATCCCATTCAGTGCATGTCTGCAGGCCTTTTCTGAACCAAGCAATGTAGAGGATTTCTGGAGCAGTGCCCTTCAAGCAAAATCTGCAGGAGTTAAGTAAGTGTGTATCTGGCTGCCTGTGAAAAACTGTAATCTGTCTGTATCTTGCTACCTGGACATGATGCAGAGAGAGACAAAGACATAGTGGCCTTTGGTGTTGTATTAGTGTTGGGGCTCATAAATGTGATATGCAGATCAAGTTAGAAAAGAGTTGTAATGATAAATTGAACAGGAAATAGATTGTTCTTAACTGTGAGACTCTAGGAGGTGATGCAGTCTGGTTGTTAGAGCTTGAACATTAAATGTTTGCAGCTTGTTTGCCCACATTTTAGAATGGGATCTTGTGTATCAACTAGTGACAGTTTATCTCAGTGTGCATGAGGTACTGAAATCTGTGCTGCTTGTGATTTTGTTCCCTTGTTTCAATGAACTGTATTTATTTCTTGTCTTTCCTAGGACTTCTCGTTTTGCTTCGTTTCCAGAGTACTTAGTGGTGCAGATAAAGAAATTCACCTTTGGCCTTGACTGGATACCCAAAAAGCTTGGTATGTGCTTTTTATATTTATCTTTCTACCCAAGATGATCAATAAGGTGTACACACTTTGGTCTGTAATGAGGACCTGATTCGAGCCTTAAGTTTATACTGTGAAGGTCCTAATTGAGTCTTCTTTCCTTTTATGCCAAATTAGACCAGTCTGTCAGGTTTGTGGAGTTAAAACAGAGTTTTGTGTAGTCTGACATCCTAGAAAAATTGAGGTTTTGTGTTCCAAATTTCTTAAATAACTGTTTTCAGAAGGAGAATTCCAGCTGTGTTGGTACCTTGAGTACCAGAGTCCCCTCTCTGAAGGGGCAGGTTACACCAGAAGGTCATTTTGCTGGGTGCATAAGCTTAGCCAATCTCTCTGCTTTTCTAGATGTTTCTATAGACATGCCAGATTTCCTGGATCTCAGCCACCTTCGGGCCAGGGGGCTCCAGCCAGGAGAACAGGAACTTCCAGACATTGCTCCTCCCATTGTCATTCCTGATGACCCAAAAGGTATTTATGGCTTGTTCTCTCATGTGTTCCCCTTTCCTTTTAGCCCACAGGGATTCTCTTTAATCATTACATTTTGGAACTAGGAATAAAAAGGCTCTATCTCAAGGAGATGATGTCAAACAGCTGGTTAAAATATTTGTAGAGCAGAAAGGAAGAGGGTAGGTTTTTTTTCTTAAATACTGCTTATTTAATTCTAAAGTTCACAAACAAGAATATTAGAATATCCTCCTTCCTCATTCCTTGGGTTTCTCTGGAGAATAAAATAGATTATAAGAAGTACAATCATGTTTTTATAGTGTGACCTTAGACCCAGGTTGTTGCAATTTCCTCCAAATGACTGGAGTTTGAGTATTTAATATGAAGCCAGTAATGCAACTACTCTCATGACATGATGGTCCTACTAGATATTTATAATAAAAGTGGCATAATATCAAGCTGTATGTATGAGAAAGGAAGCCAGTACCTGAAACTGTGTGCAGAGCAATGATATGTCAAAATTCAATTCTCTTAAGGTTTTAATTTTATCCCTTATCTTCATATGTTCCTCACAAAGGCCTATTCCTTCTTACCCTCTTGCTGAATGTACTGACCTAGTTTTAGTGTAAATGCATGGGTGATGGTACTTTATTTATAACAGAATATATTCTTGCTTAAGTCAGCCATCAGCTTTATTTTCTACTGGTTTATAGTACTGGAGACACTTTCCTCTGAACAAAGTCAGGGACATTACTGTTGTGATTCATAGCAAAAACTTCGGGGGTGTAAGGGTGAGTGTGCCCTTTCTGCATAAGGTCAAATGTTTCTCTGACTTGAAAAATATGTAATTGTTTTTCCCATATGGATCTACTTGGCCATTGTATAAGTCCTTTCCTCTTTTTTTTTCCTCCTTTCTTAATTTGCAGATCGTATGACAAACCATTTCGTGGAGTGTACGTATCTCATTTTTCTGAGAGTATTTCAACTGATTAGAAAATTTTCATGCCTTTGCTCAGCTAATAACTTTTCTCTCCTCAGATATGCATGATGTGTTGTCCTGCATGCCTTTAAATAAAAGCTAATTTGTGTACTTGTTCAGTGTTTACTTCCATGTGTGCATGACTCCTAAAAGGTAGCCAGAATATGAGCTGCTCTTCTTCCTGCTGCTTCTCAGGAGGATCTTGCAGTTCTGGGGGTCACAGCTGGTTGATTCTGGCTCCCTCTGGACACTGATTTAATCTAAAGCTATCAGGCCTTGCCATTCAGAGGTAAGGTTCAAGTGGAGAGTGCTAGATCCTACAGCTGTTGTTTCTCTAACCTGCAAGATCCTGCCTTTGAGAGGTGCTTGCTTTTGGCTGCCATCTCTAGCTAAGCTCAGTCCTGACTTCCTCACTCCTTGAAATACAGTGGTGAGGTTTTTTTAATAAATAAAGTCTTGCAGTAATTCATGAAGGTTTAATGATCTATGTAGATAACTGTGACAAAAGATTATCACTATGCCCACAACAAGTAATGCTTAGTACAAGGCTGTTTTCTTATGGCTGTGAGTTTACTGAAGTACTAAACCAAATCCCAGTGATAGGTACTGTAATACGTGGCACCATGAATAACTATGAGACATATTATACAGTGGATGAAATTAGACTTTTATATTTTAGAAGGTCCTTTCTTGTAGCCCTAGATATCGATGAGTCTTCAGTGATGCAACTGGCAGAGATGGGCTTTCCTTTGGAAGCGTGTCGGAAAGCTGTGTACTATACAGGCAACCTGGGTGCTGAAGTTGCTTTCAACTGGATCATTGCACACATGGAAGAACCAGGTCAGTAGATGGAAGGTGTAAGTTAAACTCAGTTCCTGGTTGTGTATTTTGGCAGTCAGTAGAAATTTTATAATGTGTGACAGAGAAACAACGGCCCCCTTCCCCACCTGGGAAACCTGGAGGTGTGAGTGAATTTTCCTAAGCTGCTCCTGGGATGTGCAGATCTTGACCATTATGTGGTATCCTCTGCCTAGAAGAAGACAACAAACTAAGCTACACCAGAAGTACACTCTCCTGTCCTCACCAATGGTGTGGGCCAGCTGTGTGTTTCCACCCTTTGGCTAGGTCTGTGCTGCTAAGGGGGAAGCTGACTTATGATCAAGTGTAAGTACAAAGAATCCTGCGGTCCAGATGTTTTTCTTCCATACCAGCCTTCTCTAGCTCAGGCTAGAGCATTCATGCCATACTTAGAACTTGGGCTATCTAGTGATGGATTGGGCTGCTAGATGTTTTCCACTTCCTCTGTTTCATCCATGCAAAATTTGGACTCACGATTCAGCACTGAGTATATCTAAGCACTCCCTTGCCAGGAAACTCCAGATTTGGTTGAGTTCACGCTTCACCATGGGCTTTTATGCTGCTTGTGTAAATGGGGAATGAGTTTCACTTGGGCTTAGCTGACATTTTTGTGTATGGAATCGGTTCATTTTACATCTATGCTCTGGGTTGTCTATTATTCTGGTGTCATCATTGCTTCCATACCAACCTGTGCTACTTCCCTGCAGTTATTTCACTTCTGCAATGTGCCAAGTTATTCCAGTCTGCTCAGTACGAACATGTCCACCTAGATATTTTGTAGTGTGCACATTCATTTTGTTGTTTTTAAGGCTTTTCATACAATGTAGATGCCAGTGAAATGAACTTATATTGATCTCAGGACTGCTTTTGAGATCCTGCTTGTTGTTTGTGTTTGTTGTTGACTTTCCAGTTCAGTGAGGCAAAAGAAGGAATTGATGAATGTTTGTTTGTTCCAGACTTTGCTGAGCCATTGGTCATACCTACATTTGGAGAAGTTGCTTCCAGTGGGGCAGCTGCATTAGGAGCTGTGGGGCTAGATAACCAGCCTCCTGAAGAGATGGTTGCAATTATAATTTCCATGGGATTCCAGAGGAATCTAGCAATTCAAGCGCTGAAGGCAACAGTGAGTTCCATGGGTTATTGGTAGCACTTGGGGTTGGTTTCATGTTCTGTGCTTTGTACACGTGCAAACTCGGATGGATGCCTTTGAAATGTGTGTGAAAATCCAGTTAGTGGATGATGCACTTAGAATTGAAGTTTGGAATGCCTGACTTGTCTAGAGTGAGGGGTTTGTGTGTTTCACTCAAATGATAAAGTGTGGAAGACAGTGAGGAAGACTTAACTGCTTTTACTATCAGTTGAAAAATAACCTGGATGTCTAAAGACTGTGTCTGCAAGATAAGAACCTGGGGCTGTGGATCTCAGTTGCAGGATTATTTCTTTTCCATCTGTCAAGTTTCTGCAGAATGCTCATTGTATATTATTTTCCTTGGAGGTAGAGTGTGTATCTTACAAATTTTAAGTCCTGTTAACATGATCCTCACTCTGTTCAAGGACTAATGATTGGCACCATGATGCTAAAGAAGGTGTTAAAGTTTGCTCTTTTGATTGTTTGACTTACAGAACAATAATCTAGAGCGTGCACTGGAATGGATCTTCAGCCATCCTGACCTTGAGGAAGAAAGTGACCCTGCTTTGGACACAATGGATATGGAGAACCATGCTAATGCCAATATCCTTGCAGAGGCAGGGTCAGAGGGACCCAGAATCAAAGATGGGCCTGGAAGTAAGTTCTCCTTCAGCTTAGAACTGGCTGTCATGTTGCATCACATTCATAGCATTCCATCCTGTTTTAAAAGTAGTTATTGTGGGTTTTTTTATATGATTCATACAATTTACTTCAAGTCTTGCTTCTGGGGCTGAATCTAGCCCTGTTGGCTGCTGAATTCTGTAGGCTGTGTTTTCTCAGAACACTCTTCCCTTGGACTCACTGAATAACCTGAGTCCAAGTTTGTTGTTAACAGAGCACATAATTCTGCCCTGGCCTAGGCTTACTTTTTGTTCTGTTGCTATAAGATAAAGAGACAAAGAAAAGCTAGAATGTTTAAATCTTCAGAGGCTGAGCATCCTAAAGAAAACGCTGCTGTTACAGACCACCTGAGTTTCTGTCCTCCTGTGATCTGGTGGTGATTTCATAATCCCTTTGACCAAGATCTTTATTCAAAATATGTCAGGTATAGTTGGTATCCTGCACATACTGCTTTTGTTTTGGTTTGGGATTTTTTTGGTTGAGATTCTGTCATAGTACTGCTGAATAAACCACAAGATGGGGCTAATGTACAGCAGGCAAAATTGTAAAGTAGGTGAAGAGCCTAATGTAAGTGGAACAGCACTGGAGTACGAAAGCTCAGAGGTGGTGCTAGCATAAGGACAGCACGTAACATTCTTTAAAGGCTCTTTAGTGACCAGTTCTAATAAATGTATTATGTTCTAAACTTCTACCTCTGTTCTTGAATATAAAGCTCTTATGAAAAACAGTTAACAGAAAATTTGATTTTTGTTTCTGTGGTTGCTGCTGTTTATATTATAAATATCAATCCTAAGTCTTTTGGAGACATGGGAAACATTGACTATGGTTAGGTTAAAAAAAAAGATTTGGAATAATTATTTTTTGTGGTACTTAGCCTCTATAGACTGAGACCATTTTCTGAATGCCTGAAATCCTGATAACCATCATGATTCTGTAAAATGGCTCCAGAAAGCCCTCTCCACCAAAATCCAGGCCCATGTTCTTATGCAATATCCTGAAAGAAGGTACCCTTTTACTTTTGGTGGTAATTTGGGTGAATGGCATGAATGGGTGGGGATCAAGATCCAATGCTGATTTCTTTAGCGAATTTAAGCCCAAAAATTGTGCTTGTGTTAAAGGAAGAGGTTTCTTTTCTGTCCTCTCTTTTATGGGCTGAAATATAAACTTCTGGATTTTGTTTGATTTAAAGGGAATCTGTGATCACATTTACAGACTTGGCTAATGTCTGTGCAGAATGATCTCTGTATCTGCCACTTTCTGTGGTGCTCTCTATAAACTGGGAATGAATCTGCTGTTTTCTTTCCTGGTAAGGGCTGTGATCACAGCTCTGCAGTGTGTGCAGAGGTCTGTGTGGGTTCATTTTGGATTGGTTTGATGTTTGACAGTGAATCTGACCACTAGTTAAAGCAAGACTATGCAGCAGTGTTAACAGAAAGTGTGTTTGGGGATGCAGAGTGTGAGTTAGGAGTGCTTAGCTGTTTCTCTAGCACTAGAAAGATCATTTCCCCTGGAGTCATATTGCAGTATTAGCAATAAATACTTACAGTGTCGTTTGTATTTCTTAAAACAGGATATGAGCTGTTCGGGTTCATCAGCCACATGGGAACATCCACGATGAGTGGCCACTATGTTTGTCATCTCAAAAAGGAAGGAAGGTGAGTACAACTGGGAGAGGCACACAGGGATGAGCAAATGTTTGATTTAAAGCACCAATCTTTACAGAGCAGGGTGTGTTCGTGGCAGACAACATACTTGTTGCCATCTATACGTTTCCCATCAAAGAAATGAAAATTGTTACAGCTTACAGATGTGATGAGTCAGTTCTATTTCCATTGAGGTCTGTGCTGAAATGCATCATTGGCTCTCCTTGCTTGCCATTCCATATTTTTTCAGGTTGGGGCATCGGTTCTGTGTCTGGCTTATTTTATCTGAGCTGTCCCCAGCTTCATTTTGATCCCCCTCTGTAGAAACCTGTCACACTATGGGCTGATACTTTCATTGCTTGTACTGTGGTACTGATCTTGCCTGTGAATTTGATATGCTCCCATTTTCTGCCATTGGGAATTCCCTGAGTTTCCTTCACTTCCTTTTCAGTTCCTGACTGCCAGCACACTGCTTTGGCTCTTTCTCTGGTCTTTTGTCCTTGTTGCAATGCCTAATTTTAGATTTTAAGCTCTTTGACATTTGTGTCTGAGAAGTCTCTGAAAAATTTGTGATGGTTTTTATATACATGGAATGCAATCAACCTTTTTTTCCTTTCAGATGGGTGATCTACAACGACCTCAAAGTCTGTGCCTCAGAACGACCTCCCAAAGACCTGGGCTACATTTATTTTTACCACAGGATACCAAGTTAGACCTCAAATCTATTACCTGGCCTTAGGAAGCCATAAGCCTTTTTAACCTGCTCCAAAAAAGGATACAATAAAAAAAAATATGTAAAACCAACACGAGACCCCTAACCCTTGGATTGCCAAAAAGCAAACAAAAACATGGGATGTTTATAGTGTATTTAAAAACAGTCATTTGATGCCGCCTTAAGTGTTAGATGGGAAATTTTTATTAGGTGCTGTATAGTACATTGTTTTAAATTAATACACCTTAAAGGCCATGCAGATTACTGGTGGAGTTTGCAACCAGTGTATGGAGAAAATGGAAACTTCAGTGTTGAACAAAAATAGCCCAGTTCAGCCCAGCTCCTGCCTGTTCTGTCCATGCATCCATTGAAGACCACAAAAAAATATTGGAATCTTTGGTTACTGGGAGCCAGTGCTTTCAACCAGAGTCCAGACCACTTAGAGAAATCACCTAACAGTTGGAGGGAAAGGATATGTGACTGTCAAAGCAGTATGTCTTATTTCAGAGGTTGTTTTAAGTGCAGTGAGAAAAGTCAACTGAAGTTACATCTGATGCAGTTCAGTGTTAGAGTGTTTTCTTTTGCCTTTTTGATGCATAAACCTAAGAGAGTGATAGAGACAAGCAATCTGCTGTCAGTGCCCAGTACATTTTCTGCCAAAGAGAAATAGTAGATTTTATTTTTGCAGACATAGGTTTCTTCCTGTTTGTTTGAATGTTCATTTTGTAAGTTCTTCCAACAGATTCAGGATTACAGGTGGCTAAAAGAAGCAGACTTTCTGACTATGGAATTAAACAAATACCCTCAGGAAAGGCAAGGCTATTATTCAAATTTTCTTTTCTCTTGGAAGAGGTAAGGAAGGGTTTAATATCTCATTTTATTTATGTCAGGGAAATTTGCATCTAGACTTCTCATATTCCAGCTGAAATCAGCTCCCTGACAAAGTACTCACAGTGAAATTTTGCTTTCTGCTAAGGATTGCTAAAGTACTGAATTTTGTCTGTGAGCTGGGGAAATTGCTTAGTAAAAGAGCTGATTTCTTGATTTGACTCTTTCTTTCCCTTAAAAAAACCCTCAAACAAAACCTAACAAGAACAAAAAGCCAAACAAAACCAAAAACCCCACACCTTGAACTGATATTTCAGGATTCTTAAAATGTGCAAATCCAATAATCTGATCTCTTCAACGGGCACCTTCTAAAAGGGGTTTGATGTCTGTGGCAGTGATGAAGGGATTGGTATTTAGGGGCTGGCCTTTCCTGTCTCTTTTTTTTTTTTCCTGGTATTATTTCACTTGTTTCACAAGAATGTATATGTGGGCTTTTAAATTATGTCTGAAAACACTAATTCTAAGAAAAGTACAATGGTGAGTGCAAGACCTTTCATGATTCCAAAGGTTCACAGTGTTGGGCACGACTTAGAGATTGTTGTTAGTGTTGCCTTGTACAAAATAAATTGCAACAGTCAAAAATCCCTCTTCCTTACAGAGTGCAGGAGAGCCAAGGAGGTGTATTTACAGTTTCTCTGCAGTCAGTGCCTGCAAGTTTAATACAAAATTCAGGCAGCTACACACTATAGAAGAGAACCCAAATTAAACAACTGGTTATCAGTAGGGTATTTTAATTTTTTCCAGTGTTTGGGGGAAAGTAGTTCTCCCTCTGATCATAAAAACTCACACAGAGCCAAAAAACACCATTGATTTTTGAATGAGTTTTTAATCTTAGAAGATTATGAGAGAAAATCCACTGCAATAATTCTGTGGAGTGTAAAGGTGCCTAATTGCACTTAGTGCTCTTACTGACACACAAGTGTGGTGTGCTAGCATATTAATGAGTGACTCCTGTGAGATTCAGCTGCCTTGTAATTATTGAGCCACCAGTTCTGAAGGAAATAAAAACTGCCAGTATTTTTTTTCCTTCCAGGTTTTACATATTTGTGTACTTCACCAGAAAATGGCAGATTTGAAAATGGGATCAGCAATTTATGCAGTGATACATCTCTTTAAAGTCAAAAAGCAAAACTTCTGTATATCTCTATTTTTTCATTCTGGCAGTAAAAAAGGAGAAAAGGGCTTTTTAGTTTTCCTTTTTTTCCCTTAAATATATTTTTTAATTCCCAATTATATTCTAGTGAAGGCAAAACTTCTGTATATCTCTATTTTTTCATTCTGGCAGTAAAAAAGGAGAAAAGGGCTTTTTAGTTTTCCTTTTTTTCCCTTAAATATATTTTTTAATTCCCAATTATATTCTAGTGAAGGCAAAACTTCTGTATATCTCTATTTTTTCATTCTGGCAGTAAAAAAGGAGAAAAGGGCTTTTTAGTTTTCCTTTTTTTCCCTTAAATATATTTTTTAATTCCCAATTATATTCTAGTGAAGTTCAACACAGTAGCTTCCTTCTTGCCTCGTGAACTTAAAGGGCTATTTATAAACTAAAAAGATCTGGTGGCCACTGCCTTTTTATTTAGAAACGTTGAGTAAATAAAGGCCAACAGAGTGATTCCCATGTTGGTTATTAAACTGGAAGCATAGCTGGTCCTGTAGGATTGAGGATGGAGCTTGGACTATTGCAAGCTATTTGTCTTGGTGCATCCTAAAACTGTAATATCTGTGGAACTGCCTGATCTCAGGAGGCACACTTGGAAGGCTGGCAGGAGACAAACTGGAAATAGTAACTGAAAGGGGAGAGCTCTTGGCTGGCTGTGTAAGTGAACTGTAGCAGCTCAGCTCCTGAAGTTCCTTTCAATTCATCACCCTTATGTTTTGCCTGCCCAAACCACCACATTGTCAGGAGTGCAGGAAGCAGTTTGTGGGGAAGGCTTACAGATCTTCCAAAATTTAGCAGTGCAAAATATGTTGGAAGTTCTTCAGTCAGCTGTTTGAGGCATTTTTTTGTTCTTTCTCAAAGCAGTGTCTTCCCTTCTTTTTCAAGTTGCTGGTTAAGTCATCTCCCTTTTGCAATGGGATACGTGTGAAGAACATCTTGAATCTGGAGGAGCAGGATGCATCTCCTGACTCTTCAGCCTAATGTGGGGGAGAGGAGTTTGTTTTGGTGGTTTTTGGTTTTTTTCAGCATGCAGAAACCACACACAAACAGACTGTACTGAAGAGATGACTAATTTATCAGGCTTTGCCTGCTAAAATGTCTATGTGCTGAATTGTGCTGGGCCAGGCCAGGCCTCAGGGCACAGCCTGAGCACACTCCCTGTGTCTGGGTGCTCGAAGAGCTGCTGGGGGGATCAGCGTGCTGGAGGCTTCTTGACGAAAAAGAGTGGAGAAATAAAAATCACTGTGAGCTCTCTGAGACAATCTAACCTGAGAATTATGGCAAGCCAGGACTTGGCAGTGAATAATGTTCCTATTTCTCAGACTAATTTTTACTTTTTTATATGATACATTTAGGTTAGGAGATTGGAAGGAAGAAAAGCTCTAAAACTTTTCCTTGTTTTCCTTTTCTCCTCTCATTCCTAGCAGCATGCTGGATCCAGTAGATCCCTCATTCTGAGTCACAATCTCCAGTCTCCAAAAGACATGTAGACACAAACTCCTATTTAACCTTCCTAGCTAAAAGAAAATTAGGATAAAAAGTAATTTATTCAGAGCTGTGGCTTTAATATAAGTGTAGGTGTTTCTGAACTCCTATGGATTGTAACTACTATGTTCAATGACATTACCTCTGACTGACCTTGGTGGAAGTGAAACCAGCATCAGCCCAGTTCTTTGATTCAGGCAGCCTCCACTGGGTCACAGTATATATTTGGAATATGGATGCAACCAGAGCTCATTAGATTGCTTTAGAAGCCTCTCCAATTCATTCCTTTTGTTCTCCATCCTGGCAGCAGCCATTTTTATCCTCTTTGCTGTTTTCATGCATTGAAAGACTATGCAAAATATGTAACTGGACATTCATTGTTTTTGCCTGTCACCTTTCCTACCTGAGTGGCTGAGATCAGTGTTTGGTTTCTACACAGTCTTCAGTGGTTTTACTGTTATCCTGAAAGTGTCTGTCCTGGTTTACTTTGCACCACTCAAAGTTGTTTGCTTGAAGCACTGTTAACTTTTTGGAGAGTATTTGTCTGAGATGAGAAAGGTTGTGAATGACATTGTTGCAACTGTTTTAAATTAAAAAGAAATATTCTCACATCTGGTGACTGTGTGGATGGATTCTTGCTTCTTTCTTTCCTGTCTGAACTGAAGAGGAATAGACTGAATATGTTTTGATGCTGCCTTTTTTCTTGCTCTTTGTGGTCAAGTTTGGTGTTTTACTTAAAAAAAACCCCTACACAGGGAACAAAAGGGTTTGTGGGAGTCTAAAATTCTTGTGATTCCTGGCATTTCTGTGGATTAAAAACCAGAAGAATCCCCGAGCCCTGAGTGGATATAAAAGGCAAAAATTATAAAATAGGATTCAAGTTGATTGATTTTTTTGTTTTAAACTTTTAAGCCAGTTGATGTTTTTTGATCACAAGAGCTGGCAATGTTCATGTGGAATAGTGTTGTCATTTCACCCCAGATTCCTGCTTTATCACTGTAATTCCTCGTAATCAGAAATTTAAACTGCTGGTCAGCAAAGAGGTCTATTTTCCTCACATGTAAGGACTTTACATAGCAGTGTGACCATTGGGACCCTGGTGGGTGCAAGAATAGGCAAAAAAAAAAAAAAAAGACTGAGAGATGACAAGCATTTCAAATTTTTGTAGGATCATTAGACCAGCAGCTGAAAGAGAGGTAAGAAGTAAACCTGCTGGGCTCTGAGTGACACTTCCTGACACGAAATTAGAGGACACGTGACACATCAAATGATAAGAAATGTAAAGATGTTTCAGCTTCTGGAGTCCAAATTTAATGATCTGTTTTGGTTTCTTTTCTATCACAGATGTCCTTTGTGACCATAGCAAGTCACACCACACTGTTCACATCACTTGTAGCAACTGGAAGAGGTGGGAGAGTGGCTCCTTGTGCAAGCTCAAGGGCTCTGTTCAGACTTCATCCAAGAATCCCTGTGTAGGATTTGTACTTGCTAGCTTTTGCAGACTGTTTGTGGGAGGTGATATTGGATAACTGACAAGTTACCACCCTCTGTTCCCCCTTACTAAAGCGGGAAGTAACACCTCTGTCCCTCAGGTGTGCTACAAGCTTAACATGAATAAGGGAGGCACTGACAGCTGTGGTGGAAGACAAATGCCATAAAATTATAGAAGACAGATACTGCATGACTGACAGCTGGTGTGGAGTGGGTGATTCTGTTTCCAGATGTCTTCACTAGTGCCCCTCCCTGCTTTTTGAGCAGTTTTGTGTCTGTGTTTGGTACTAATGTTTTTCTCCCAGCCACTGTCTTTGGCTTCAGGATGACAGTGTGGTGTTGCTGATGTAGGTTCCATACAGAGCACATAACTAATGGCTATTCCTGCTGCTGCTTTGTTGATGCTTTAAGCAACAAGAAATAACCTAAACCTAACATCTCCCAGCAAAACATGCCAGTGTCAAGAGCCCACAATTGCTTTCATCCTAAGGGTTAATGTGGTTTTAGTGTCTGTTCCCTTTCCTTCTTTAGTGGAAGGTTCTGGTTAAAGCAATAGGCAGACAGGCAAATTGAAGCTGTATTTTCTGTTTGTTGTGTTTTTGGGGTTTTTTTTGCAATTTTTTTTTTTTTTCTGGAGCAACCCTCATGTCCATGGAGAGTGTCAGCTTTCAGATCCGTGCTAGTGTGGTCCTGCTTCGTCCGTAGCCCTGTCACAGCCCCCTTGCTGGTTTCCAGCTCTTCTGTCTACAGCAGTGTACAGGAATTTTTATCCCTCACATCTGTGCTTACATTAGTGTCTCACAGCAAAAGCATGGAGTAGAAATGACATCATCCTTATCAGGATGATTTAATCCTTGTTGGGATGATTTCATCTCATCCTGTGAAAGCCACAACTCAAAAATGCTGATAGCTTACTGCTACTATGGTGTATGGGAAATTGCTTGATTTCAGTCACTCAGAGATGGTTTTGTTTTTTCATAAAGATTGTTTTGTGATATTATTACTTCTGCTTTAATTTTTGCATGGTTTCAGGAAAAACTGATCTACTTTTTCCCCATTTTCCTCAAATAGACAGAGAGTGTGTGCAAAATCCTTTGGGCCAGGCCTCGGTGTAAGTTCCAGTTGTAAGCATTATTGATCAACATGTTGAAATAAAGTCCATTCTAAAAATAACTCAGACTCAAAATAACAATGAATTTATGAAAAATAAGGGAAAAAAGCATCTTCTGGGCTTAATTTTTAAGCAGAGCACTTTGTAAGCACTTTGTAAGCAATAGGATAGAAGGCCCCATTGAAGAAATCCTTTCAGTCAGAGATGTAGATCCCTCCTTTCAGTTCAAGTAATTGTAGTCAAGAGCATTTTAAAATTGAAAAGACATTTTGAGATATTTGAAGCCACAGACAAAGTTTATTTTTAAAACATATTTAAAAATCGCACAGTTATAAATACAGGTAAATAAATACAATTTAGAATGTGGAAAAGAACCCAAGGAAGGCATGCTTCCATACAGTACAAAAATACTACATTAAGTGTGGTGCTCTGCAAATAGTCATCTATGACCTTAATAAATTTAACACATCCAGTATGCACATTGTTCTTTTTTTTTTTCTGAGGAAATAGATTATTTTAAACAGCAGTGCAAGGAAACACCAAATTAAAGCATCAGTAAACTATAGGTCTGTGTTTAACATTACACACAGCTGATAATGCACTAAGTATACAGAGGCAGAGTTACCTGTAGTAAGAAACTGATCTTTTACTCCGTGTGTTCTTACATTCAGACTCTTGTCCTGGGTCAATATGAGCCTTTGTAAGGGAATGTAAACATTCAGATGTCGGGCTGAGCTCCCACCTCCGCACCTTGTTCTTGCTGCTCGGCCAAGCCTTGTCCCTGCTCTTAACTCTCACACCAGGAGTTAAGTGAGCAGTGCAAGTCTGTGCAGCAGCAGGGCTCCTCAGATGGCCTGGGTGAAAGTATCTGCCAACCCTGTAATCTCCTCCTTCCTGTATGTTGGCTTAAAAATAAAGCCAAAAAAACTGATGCAAGATTGCAAAGGTTTTCAAACAGTTTACAGCATATAGAAGAAGCCACACAGAATGCCTCTCGAAACTATATTGTTTTATTTTACTCTAGGTATGTTATACTCTGATATATAAAATATATTTATAAATTTTTTAACTTTTCTGAATTTACAATAGCTTACTAATATTAAAAATGCTGTTTGAATTAAAGATTTAGCCAATGTTGATGACATTCTGTAAATGTAGAAGGGGAAAAAAGATCAAAGCACATCGAGTCTTGACCATGCAAGCTTGCTCAATGGGCTGTCACATATTCAAGCATTTGTAAAGTTACAGCATATTTTAGGAAAATTAAGATTCCTTCTGTCTCTTTCCCATGCCTAATGCCTGTTACTTCATGGGCTGAGGCTCTGAAAGTTCCTGTGGATTCTGTGACATGCCTGCTTTTCACTTTGCCTGGGTTTTTCCAAAGTGTCAGCTCAGTGATCTCTTCATGCCTGGCACTCCTGTTCTCTGATTTATTCCACCAGTCCAAAACCAAAAGAACTAAAATGAAGGAATCTGATTTCTAGCCTAGGTAGTCTGAATAGTAGATAATACTGTATTGCATATCCACCAGTTTTTCACAACGTGCAGTGCATTTTATCCTTTTTTTTGTCTGTGAATACTTGGCATATTATAAACATATATTATATAAATTCACTGTACAGACTGCTAAGCTGACAACACTGGTGACCAGAAATCACATTTTTTTCAACTGTGCAGGTTATTCATGCAAAATAACTAATATGTCTCATTTTGCAGATGCATGTTTGGGCAAAAGAGATCTATGACTAATTTATGTTTTTGCTCCATTTCCCACTGGCTCTAAGAGACAATGTCTGCCAGTAATTGTATCAGTTGTTACTTCTGCCACGGTGGCTTTTGTGTCATGGAAGCTTGTGCTCTGTGGATGTTCCTAGGATCACTTGGCTGCTCCCTTGGTGTTGTCAGGGCCCCCCTTTTCAGGCCCAAGTTTTCTAAATTTGGCCCATTAGCTCTTCATACTTTACTCCACATGTGAAACATGTGAAACACCTGCAGCTGGATGCAGCCGATACTCAGATCTTGTAAAATTTTACATCTACATACCTCAAATTTAAACACTGAGCTAATCTTGAGAGCTACTGGGTGAGTTTGAAAAGCCTGGCCATGGGTGAGCACAGACTGAGACAACAGTTGTTTCATTGGTTTTGGGAATCTTTTTCTCTAGTTTGTGCTATGTGGTTTAGACTAAAGAAAATGTGAAAATCCAAACACTCAGCTTTGCTGTGAAAGCCATGCAGATTTAGCTTTTAAATTCTTGAGAGGTTACTAAAACATGTCTGCATAAGCTGTTACTACAGATGTCTGTTATTAATTAAACACTTGAAGCAAACATGAAATCCACAACACAAAATGATTTCTAAGGATGGGATTATAGAAGGGCTCTGAGTTTGGTCTAGCCTGTTGCAAATAATATGAACAACTCAGATTTGAGCTTGGCAGATGCAAAGTACTTTAAAATATTCCATAGAAGATACCAATCAATAGTTTAAAAATACCCTATGTGTGGGCCTTCTGCATGCATTCTGTAAACACATGCTCAGGTAGAATTACTACATGCTTTGGCTTAATATTTCAGAGTGTTTATTGGTTAATGTAGCTGCATGCAATATTGTCATATGAGGTTTTGTGTCATTTGAACCTTCCCCTCGATATTTTTACAAGTGCTGTGATTTATGAGATCATAAGAAAATACCATTAGATACAGATATGTGTTTGTGTATACCTAAATATCAAATAGGTTCTTCAAGCTGACGTAAGTTAGTCTATTGCCACAAGGTTTCTGTGGTTGTTACAGTTTAGAGAGATCAACTGGAAATGAGCCTTCTGCCTTCACTGCAAAGCCTCATTCCATAAATAATCCCTGGGATTCCAGTGCCTGTTTAGCACATGCAGGGGTACCAGAGCCAGCCCTTGCCTGGTAAATGAATACCTGCATGTGAGCTGACCATGCAAAGTGCTGAGCACTCCTGTGAAGACTCCAGGCTTCCAGTGCTCAGCAGTTTGATGGATCAAGCTTTTGGGTCATAAATATTCCTAAAGATTTGCAGAGGAAAAAGACAAGGACAGTCCTAAACTGGGGTTAGGAAAATGTTTTTTAATTGCATGAAATATAAAATAGAAAAAAGACTCAAAAACTTGAAATCAGTTACCTGGCAGTGATAAATCACCTCTGGAAAAAGAGGGGAGTAAGGAGAAAGGGAAAAAGGACTGGGAGATGGTGATACACCATTGCAGCACTCTAATTTGTTCTCATCCCATAGATGCTGTAGGGTTGTTATCCTGAAATGTCTGAGTCTCTTCTCTGCTGAAATCGCTAGTCTCTATGTGAAACTGCTTCCTACTCCACATGTGAAACATTATTTGTGTTATTATCCTATCCTGATGAGTGGAGACCTCACCCATGCAGTCCGTGAAACAGCAGCACTCCCCTGCTCCCAGGTAGTGCCATCGTGGGCAATGACTGTTACTTCCCATCTACCATCCTTGCACACCTGGGTGTCAGGGATGGCAGGAGGTTTTGACTTGGTCGAGCTCAGAGGGAGCACTGAGAACAGGACTCAGATTTTCTGTCTCTCACTCTCTCGCTCAATCTGCTACTGTTCAGCACCTGCCTTATATATCCCACCTCATGCTTGGTTAGAATTACAAGTTCAGGTTGTTAATATGCTGCAGCCTCCTCGCATGTTTCCTCTTGCTGTTTCAGGCAAATCTACATGTTTGCCACTGAATATTTAAGGAGCGCTGTGAGGAGACTGGATCAAGCCTGTATCTGATCCTGTCTGCTGAACTGACGGTGTTTGGCAGTGGGGGCTAAAGGAGGACAGTAAAACCCAGGATACTAAAGGAGTCCCCAGAAGTCCCAGGAGCTGCTGGGCCTGACCTGTTAGAGGGGTAGGTGAGCTCAGTCTCCAGCTGCTCTCCCACACTGACCAGAACAGAGCTGTGTGAGGAGATGTGCCAGTGTCCCCTATAAGTCTGTCTGCTTCAGCCTTTCCTTCTCATAGTGTCTCTGTCAGTGGTATGTGGTTAACTGGTCATGGAGTGTCTACAAGAGGAGAGAGCAGCTGGGATGGTCTCCAAGGGTGTGCACCATCTCTTTGGACAGGCTTTGTAGCCCATGTACAGCAGAACTGCAGTGCTTGTGATGGACTCAGGGCTGGAGCCTCCCCTCGGCAGGCAGAGTTCAGCCCCAGTGAAATGTCTTCCTCAAGGTTACACAGACAACTTGTACCAATCCCATGGGTGTGGACATGTGTCAGCAGATGAATGTAGTTCAGAGCAGTGCATCTCAGGATAAATTAAAAGCTACCTACTTAGTCTATTCTTTTTGGAGGGGCTTGGAATTGCATTAGGTTTTCCTAACAACTGCTATGTTACTCATCCTCAGTCTGGAGAAGTTGTTTAGTGAACTGCCACGAGTAACAAATACCCTTTTGACATTCTGACTCTGAGAAGTTAAGCACTTTTTTTTTTTTTTTTAATTTGAAAGATATAAAACTAAAGTTCCTGAACAGCTAATTCCTCTGGGTAAGCACTGATAATCCTATACCACAGCACAGAGGATATTCTACAGGGACTTGTATGATGGCAGGGCATCAAGCAAAATCTTAGCACATATGCCTTTGCTTTACAGCCTCTTCTCAAAGCTGCCTCCCTTCTCTCCTATCGCTTCCCAGATTCAATTGCACTGCACCTTCTGCTCTGCCTTATCAATAAAGAGCTGTCATCACACATCGCTGTCAAAGCAAAAGAGCAAACTGTTGTCAGCAGATATGCCTACAGCAGCCCACTTAGCTTAAGTGACATTCCCAGTCAGCCCCATACCCTGTCCTTAGAGAAAGCTGCAGGAATTGGTTATAAAAATGCTTGATAGATAAACAGGAATATATACATAAACAATGAATTAATAAAGCACTCCTAAAAAATTGCTGTAGCTTTGTCAGCATCTCTATTCTGTGGGAGAAAGTGAGGGGTAAGCCTTTTATTTTTTTAATGACAATCGATTATTTTTATTTAACAAACTATAGATGGTGATTAGATGCAGTGATTACACTGTCTTACATGGAATTTTCCTTTAAGTGGTTACTCAAAATAACAGACAGCTGCAAGAAACTTTAGGTTTGTACTGGTGAAGCTGACCAACTCCCAAAGAGCTTCTTTCTCTGTGATCTGAGCAGTTGGATTTCTTTTTTGTCTGGCTCAGCTGGTTTTTTTCTTTTAATGTTGCTTATAGAAAATATGCTATTTGTCCCACTTTAATAGATTCCAGAAGCTGTTCTGCGCATTGAGTTCCTGACCACAGATCACACAGTAGCCATCTAATTACACCTTTTATCTCATACTGTTTAGGAAAAACATTAAAAATATCAGCAATTGAAAATCACCTCCTCATAATTTCTATCCCTTCTTTGATTGATGCATTCACCCTGAGCTAAATGTGTTTGATTGTAGTCAATCAATCCATTCATCATGCGGAAATGTACTGCCCCAATACTGTTCCCCATTCATCCAATCAGGGAAAATTATGATGGTGTGTTCATATACACATTTGTAAGTAGCTACACATTTTATCTAAAGATTTACTCTGCTGTCATGGAGGTCATGTAGACTCTTGCTACTGTTTGCCTTAACAGCAGGATCAAGTCTTGGGTTTGATCCTACAAGCATGATACAGACCAATTTCTTTAGGGAAAATTTTCCCTTGAGCTTGATCTGCAGGCAGTAACTCCTATGAAGGTTTTTCTTTATTTGCAACAGAGATCTGTGGCTCATTATGTTCTGAAATGATATCATTTGCATACAACATGTATGTGCATGCACATGCATGTATATGTGTAGTACCTGATGGATGCATAATAGAATAATCTTTCCAGTTCTTAATGCAATTGATATAGTATTTGCATTTTTTAAACATAACAATATTGAAAACCCTCTCATTACATTTCAGGAAATGATATTTGGTCCTCTGTGCCAACAAGGCCATCCTGTACATTCTGTTGTTGGTAACTAAAATAAAAGCATAGCACTATTTTACAAAAAGAAAGATTAAAGTGCATAAGTACACAGATAGGTGCAGCCCCTGCCATGAGCTCCTTTGAAGCAGACAGACTCTGCCCAAGATCAAGGACAGCTGGTTTGAACAGTAACAATTCTAGTGCAAATTGCCCCTTCTGCTGGCAACGTTCATCCTTCCCTGACTTTATCCCATGGACAGTGTTCTTCTTGACACTGCACACACTTTATGGGCCTACAGAACTGGGCCCAAATTAATCGAGGTACCTTTGGAAGCAAAAATTGATTGCCAGCTAATAAATATATTCAAAACAAAATACATACATTTTACATGCATCTATTTTCAGAGCTGTGTTAAAAATGGACCTTGAAAGACTTTTCATCAAAGAAATCAAAGGATAAGGAATCCCCATTGTGGGGCAAAGTGATGTCAGCATAGTGCAATGAGCTACTAAGCAGGTTCCTTGGATGCACTGCTTGCCATTCTAATGTGCAATTACCATTATCTAGGTTTTTCTTAATATACATTTCTTTGTAAAGCTGTGTATAAATATAGAGAGAGATAGCTTGCATGGGATGAAGATTCTTTAGAAATTGCTATTTCATCTGATTCAAGACTTTGTCAGATTACCACAGCTCATTTCAATCATTTAAATTTATTTACAATATTTTTGTGCTTTTGAACTTTCCCTTTTTTAACAATGTCTGAAATAATTCCCCTACTGATCTACAGTCATGATCTACTGGAAAATGTGGTCATTTTGGGATGAGTAATAAAAAAGTTCTGTTTCCTAATACAATTTAATCAATTTGTGGATACTTTTTATTACGGCTCTAGATTAAAAGCTCTTAAGAGAATGTCTAGATCACCCACATTGGCAGCTTGAAATAGTTCTGGTTGGTCCATCATAGACAGAGCGATCCGAAGTGCTGCCCAAATATTGCCTGATAGAGCAGGGTGGGGAACCTGCTGTTGATTCCTGCTTTTTCTTTGCAAGCTCAGAGCTGTAAGAAAATTGCTGACAGCCTCTCTGTAAGGAAGAAAAAAACCAAGAAATAAGTAAAATAATTTGCTTAACTATTAGAGTCAAACTTCCTAAAATTCCAAGCCACACTCAAATATGTTATTTTACAACGTAGTTTGTCAGTCTATTTGTGTGGTTCTTTGATTTTCATTTTGCAAGTGGACATGGCCTGTAGTAATGCAGAGCTCTGTCTATTCATCCATCTGGGGATACTTTCTTCATTGCACTGTAGCTCCCTGTCATCTTGCCTGTCTTAACCTGACAGTTGGTACCCTGTAATATCGCCCTTCATTCCTGAAGGATGTACTGCAAGTGTTCTTGATGGCATTTACTACTTGAAGCAGTTTAACTGAAGTTTTCCCTTTTAAAGACAGACTAACATTTTTATACAAAAGTGCTTAAGCACTTCATAAAAATATAATGACAAAATTTTGCAATAGATAAGATTATGTTGCTATATTAAGCTTTTTTTTTTTTCTGAGATAGCTCTAGCGAGAAAATGAATCTTCACTTGGTAGTTATGATTCCTGACTTTCTGTTTACACATTTTTTAACTCACCTGTATGCCCCTAGGTTGATGCAGCTTATCCCTAAATTGTATCTGGACCTAATGAAGCCAGGCTGGATTTCTAAAGCACGTGTGTAGGCTTCGACAGCTTCTTCACTGCGATCCCCATTTGCCAAAGTTGCTCCAAGACGGTTCCATAACGTATAGTCCTGGTGAGAAAATTAGTTTTTCTACTTGAGGTGTCAAAAAGAGACAGAATAACTCATTTTTGCTTGCAAAGTAAGGAGGACTGCAGAAAATAACAGTATTGTATCTTAATTGACACTGAATGTGAGGTTCTGACTTGTGATCACAGGCAACTTTATAAAACTAGTACAATTAATCAGCACACAGCTAGAAATTGGACATGTATAAATCTGCTTCTAAACGGGGCTGTCTTGTAATTAACATTTCTATTTCAGGTACCAAAATTTTAATGGCAGAAATGACATCTCATTAATAATAGCCTGTTCAAGACAGAAGAAAGAAAATGGCCTGTAGAGCTAAATTTTCTAAAATGTAAAAGTATAAAATGTACCTCTGGTCGAACAGTCAAAGCAGCACTAAATGCATCTATTGCTCTGTTAAATTCTCCATTCAGGTGAAAAAGAACTCCAAGTCCTGTCTGCAGGTCAGGGTCAATCATATCACCATTCTGGTGAGCAGCTTCCAGGTACAAATCCTTTACTTCTTCAAGTAATGAGCTAGACAAGGGTGAAAAATAACTTAAAGGTCCATCATACAGTTATTTACAAATATTTCAATATCGATTGCATAGCCAGAAATTAAAATCCTTGTAGTGGATTTGTCAGAAGTGATATGCTCCTAAAACTTGTAAATAAGCTTTTTTTTAGCTATACAATTTTTTTTTTTTTTTTTTTTTTTTTTGACTTCCTGGGATGGCATAAGAGATAAAGCCTTCAGCTGCTAAACAAAATGTATGACACTGGCCTCCCTCTCCTGCTACTAGAGACACAGATTCTTTGATTATAGGGAACAGGCTGGGCTTCTACAGAGGAGAGAGAGCAGCATACACCGTCATGTTCTAGTGGTGGTGTTAAAATTTCAACCATCAGGATTTTTTGCTGATTAATGCGTTTACCTTTCATCTGCTGTCTTAGACATCCTCCTGGTAAGTGCTGGGGACCCTTTTTTGCTTCTTACTATATACTTGTATTTTGGATTTTGCTTTATCCAGTTCCTCAGAGCTTGATAGGCTTCTTGTTGGTGGCCAGTGTTGGTGTAACTTACAGCCAGGGCCATCAGGGCTTTTAGGTTGTTTGGCTGTAGTTCCAAGCACCTAGGCAGAAAATAAAAATATATTCAAATCCTTTTGTACCCAAACACAATTCTAGAGTTCTTCCAAAGTAATCAGTGCAAAGAAAATTCCTCACATGAGTGAGATCTACACAATACTTACAAAAAGAGATGTCTTGTTTTTGTGCATTATGGTAAGTGCATTATGCATGTGTACACATATGCCACACGTTGCTGTGCATATGCACATAAACCTACACATGCAAGTTTTGTTTTCATCCATCTGATTATGAGCAAATGTATGTAGATTTATTTTTGTAATATATGTAGTAAAAAAGAGTTTTACATCATTTCAAGTGAACAACCTAAAAGATTTTTCAGCTCTACAAAAAAGTATTTTAAAGCCAAAATTTCTTCCATCCTTGTCAATCTTCACAGTCATCCTGATTTCTCAGTTTTCCTTTGACAAAACTGGAGAAAATCCACTCGAGCAGTCTTTCTGTGGTTATATACTATTAAATGAACACAGATTTTCAGCTATTTTGTGAACCTCACTGTTGCTTGTTTGAAAACAGGAGATGAGCAAGCCCTGAATCAGACAACCCCTTGGATTTCTATCTGGGTAAGCTCATAACTTACATATAAATTAGTTTGAGTATCCTTAGATAAAATAAATTAATGGCTAACAGTGCTGATGCAATTGAATATTGCTTCAAGTGGAAACATAAAAACCTACTACAGAAAAATAATAATGCTGATATTTTACATTTTACATACAAGCATTCTGTATTCTTCACATCTCCACCAACCTAAAAAGTGTTGTCAGTTTAGCATTCAGCAGCTGAAGGGAGCTGCCTTCAATTAGGAAAACCTCTTCATTAAAGGACAGAATGTAACACAAGTGGCTAGAATATCAAAAAGGCACTTCATTTACATTGTGGCTAATTCAGGTTTATCAGGCCATGTAACTTTTATGAAATTACTTGAATTACCAGGTTAAATACTGCATTTATTTAACCAAACAGAAATATTAATTACTAGTCATCCCTCTGAAGTAACTTGGAAAGTTTCTGTATCTATGTGAATGCTTTGCTTAGCTAAATGAATGCTTCACATTCCAAGGTAAAAAAGACACTAAATATCCCCAGGGCTCCATTACCAAATACTCCTCAGACCCTTGATTTAGTACTGATCTTCATCTACCTTTGGAGGGCGACGATTGCTGCCTGCTCATTTTCATTCTCTGCCTGTGTTATACCCAGGAACTGCCAGGCCTGCAAAAATAAACATCATTTTCTTAGTTTCTTACATATATCCAACTGCAAATGATATATAATAAGATAACTAATATAATTGTAAAACAAAGGAGTGAGCAAAAGCAGCAAATCTGTCCAGCAATAACTACAGATTTTTTTCTACAGTGTGATAACAATAGAACCAATCAATGCAGTTCTGGATATCTTTGGGACTAATAAATACTTACAGTCGATGAATGCAAGGGGGTTCTGTCAGTGTATGACCACGTGCTGATTTCTTAAATTTGAGTTACTGTACATTTGAAATATTTAGTGTTTTATGGAAAATTGCGGGGGAGAATTAGTAAGTTGTATAGAATTAAGGGATTCTCGAGGGTTTGGGGATTCTCTGCTTTTTGAAATACTGCTGCTTAATTTAACATAGCAGTAGATTCAAAGAGCCCCAGGTACTTACACTGTAAATATTTTTCACAGAAAGACTTAAAATATATACTCACTGGAAACATCAATATTGAAGAAATTAATATAACTTTTAAAAAATTTTCCACACTTGTGAATTCAGAAATGCTCATCTTTTCAATAGCAGTGTTTACAAATGTTTGGAAACATGAGGATATGAAGGAAAGGTATGAAATATTTCAAACAACAATATTTCAAAACCAGAATCTCATGCTGTGAAGAACTCACTGTTATCTATTTGAACATACTAATACAAACCACTTAGAATCTCATCTGTTTCAGTCACGATTAGCAAAGGTTTTGCCCCAAAATCACTCCCTCATTTCATGATAAAGGGAATCCCCTTTTCCTTTTTCAGTAAGAGGCACATGAGTGAATACCTCTGCATCGTTGGGTTCTTGTAGAATGGCAGCCTCCAGGTATAAGATTGTAACAGGAAGGTCACCTTCTTTCATTTTTTTCAGTCCTTCCTCAAAAGCACCAGGCCAGTCTTTGAAGGGATTCTCAGTATGGAAATAATAACCCTGGAGAAGAGAGATAATGAACCTGTGATGAAGCACTGTAGCAGGGAATAGCAGGTCTAAAAAATTAAATGACTCATTATTTTCCAACTGGACGTAAACATCCTTTGTTCTATAAAAATATTATGAGCTCACCCATGCAATTTCAATGACAAAAAGAGTAAAAAGGCAGCATCACTGGACATTTATGTGTCTGCTCTCTTTATTTTTACTTTGGCTCTGAAGTTATACTTCCTGGTACTAATGGTGGGCTCTCCTGCTCCCATCAAAGATAATGGCAACAACTCACACTGCCTGCAGCAACAGCAGAACTGAACTTACCGTGAGCCCAGGAAATCCAATTGGATGGTAAAGAGCACACATCAAGCAGCTGACTCCCTGCAGTGCTTGTAACCTCGTGTCTGTACAGTTAAAATCCTGAAATCATCAATTAACCTTCCAGACACAGAACAGTGTTGCAGGTACCTGAGTTTATTTCAGTATTCCTTTAAATTTCACCTTTTGTCACTGCAGTATAAAGGGTGTATGATAAAATCAGATACATAATGGAAATCAAATTAAAATACAAAATGGAAGGAACGAAGAGGAGAGAGAGAATCTCTGTCATTTCTATCCTCAACAGTGTCTAAAGGTTCTGGCTCAGCTTTTTTTATTTGGTGCTCTTCCTTAAGTGCTTTTCTTCAAAAATGCCCATAATCCAGCAGTTTGCTTTGTGATCCTTTCAGCTGAATTCAAGGAGTGTGCAAGTCTTAATGTATTCTCACTATGGCAAGGTCTTTTAAATCTGCCCCACTCACAGACAATTAAAGAGGATGAGCTCTTTTGGGTAAAATTATCTTCTATGATCAAAGAGTTTCCTCAGGTTCCTTGAATAGCTGAGGCTCATCTCAAATTTACACAGGAGGGATGTACTGTACTGAAAACTTGGTATTACCTTCTCAATGGTTGAGATGGTGACATGCCCTGGTGCTTCTTGGTTCTCTGAAATCCAGTTTCTGCGAGCCATTTCTTCCCATTCTGCTTGCATTTTATCCCAGAACTCTGTGTCTGACTAGAAGAAAAGGAGAAAAACACAAAATGAACAACAAAACTTTAAAATAAATTGGTAAGCTCTTAATTTCTTTCTAACAGTTGTCTGTCAAATTTGCTGAGCAGTATTAATTCTATTAATACTCGCATTGACTGAAATGCCACAGCTCCTGTTTGGAATTCCATATAATTAAATTTCATCTCCTATCTTGGAATGCATTTTGTCAACAGAAAACTCTATCTCAGAGGCAGCATATGTCCTATTTGAAGCAGGATTTGCATCAGCTTACACTGCATCTTACTGATGTTAACAGCAAATTGTTACATAAAATTTGAAGGAAATGAATGCTGCAAGTCCTTGGCCAAAGGAAAAAAAAAATCAACCAAATGCATATCCTAAAGAACAACAACAGATAAAAAAGTTTAGAAGAGAAAAAGGATCCCACCTTGGTATGTTCAGCATAATTTTCAGAAATGTGAAAGGAAAAAGTCAAAGCTTAGACAGAGAGTGTTTGCATAACAGATTTAATAGAAATTGGGCTTTTTGACATAGAGGAGAAATCTTAATATTGCATTGTGTACTGTGCTGGTGAGAGGAATCTACAACAGATTATAAAATCATACAGTAAGATTAACGTTCAACTCAAAGACAAGGGAAAAATGCATATAAAGGGGAAACAGAAATGCTGAAAAAAAGGATGAGATTTAGGATGTGCAGTGACCAGAAGGAGGGAACCACTGTGGCTGCAAGAAAATGATACTAAGAAACAGAAACAGAATTTAAAAAGAGAGGAGAATCCAAGTTTAGGTGCCATTTCATCCTCCACAGTTAAGTCATAAACCCCCCAAAAGCAGATCCATAGCAGAATATCTGCCCAGCACTAGGATCCTTTCCAATGTTTTCCAGTTCCTACAAGGTCGTGGCCAGAATTTTGGTGAACTGACACTACTGGGGGCACAATTTCTCTGTTTATCTATGTCAAAGAAAACAGCACAAATTATTCTATTGTGGTTGAGACAAAGAAAACCATGTTCCTCCTGATATCAAGTACTTTCTTCCAGGAGGCTCCAAAGTGTCTCATTATGTAGTTATGGGATCTGTGAAGGTACTGTGTTTCATTCCGTACAAATCTGCACTGCACTGAAATGCCGGCAGTAATTTTGAGATTCAGGAGGGTAAAGGAATGGAAATTTCCTTTTCCTTCAGATTAAAACTAGTAAAACTGATGAGTAATTAGTAATGTCTTTTTAAGCACATCAAAATAATTACATATACATATATATTTAATGTATATATTTATGATGTTTCCATTCATTTTTAAATTGTATTTCTCAAAAAAAAATTCCTTATGAATCAATGGTTCGGAAACATATAAAATCATATTTCTGCAGATTGTAAACAAGCATATAAGTGGATTTGGGTCTTAAGTTCAAATTTTGCTGTTGAATTACATATTTTCCATTCACACAGAACCTCACTGTGTTTATACTTCCTGTAAAAAAGCCAATTAATTACTCTGCACTCAAGTAGCCACATTGAATGTCCATTTACAGTGAGTAGGAGGGAGAGGGAAAACACAACTAGGAGAAGACCTGCTTTGCTATAATATCTCTCAGTTCCTCATACAAGACTTGGACTTGGAACAGAACCCAACAGTTATTTTGCAATGATAAGAAAAGATTAGTTTGTTTGGGTGAAGCTGCAGTGCTGTAAGGACACCCTGTGTGAGGAGTTTCTGAAACTGGTTTGGCAAAGGTGCACTGAGCACCTGGTGAAAGCTGTAATTCTACCACGACAAACACCAATGTCAACAGCAGAGCAGTTTAATGTCCTTGAGGAAGAGGATTGTAAATATTACACAGTCTAAGGCTTAAGTCTATTACAGCTGCCATTAGTAGCAATTTTTTTCACTGACTTCAGTGGCAGGAGGGTTAAATTAATATTGAGAGTTCCTTAAAATCTGACTTTGGAACAAGGCTTCTAGATCTAATTTTAACTCTGCTACACATCACTGGTGCCAATTAGCCTCATTTCAATGTTCTTGCTACCTTAATGCTGGTGAATTACTTTGGATGTACCAAAAGTTTTCAGACCAGTTGAACACATTTAATGCATTCTCAGATCATCTGCAGCCCGTAAGTGGAATGACAACCAGGAAAAATGTTCGTGCTATCTCACTACTTCCAAATGGAAAATTCTGCATTTTGTCAAATAGGCTATTTTTACTCTTAGTATTTAAAAATATGCTGAAGCAGTTAAACAAATGGGAGGCAAAATATTGCCAGTCTCTTTACTTCCTGTTATGCTGTGACAGGGGCTGTGGGGTGTATTTTTGAATATTGCCAGCTAATTAAAAATTTACTTATTTTCATAACTTTCCAAATTTTATTTGTCTTCTTCCCAAAAATTAATTTGCAATATTCCTTCTTGACCAATGCATAAGAAAAAAGGTTATGTCATTGCTCTTTGAATTACTGCATTAACATACCCTTTGATATGAAAGACAAGATAAACTTGTGTGCTTTTAACTAGGTAAGATTTCCTTAGCTGATATCTTCTCAAACCAAAAGTTGAAAACTTTAAGAGATAAAAAATGTGTATAAAGGCAAAGATTCACATTCTGGTTTGAGAGAGTAACAAATAAAATACATCTGAATGACTGAAGTTCCTAATTTCCAGGCACATCCAAAGGGATGTCTAAATAGTGAGACAGGGACATTGTGGACACAGAAAGGACTCTGATACTCATGGGAACCACAAAACTGATGATCCTGGACTATGTTTTCCTAGGGTAGAATGAATTAATCCCATATTTTCCTACTATTGTCATATAATTTAGCTGTAATATATTCTAATGCTTCACAACAGTACATTATACAGCAGATGGTTCAAGTGACATTGTGTTGTAAATTAAACGATGCTGAGAAGGACAGCTCAAAATTTCTTGTGCATAAGCTCACAAAACAGTGTGGCATCTGCAGTTTAATCAGGGAAATGTGGAATAAGAAAATAACAAAATTGCTTTTTTCCATCTCGGAGACATTTCTCAGTTGGAAGCTTTTGCACTTTCTTGGTTTTATTTTTATTTATCTTAATTCATCACCAATAGGATAGCAGATGATAAAATTGTTTTAACACAATTATGGGTACAGGATGGACTTGAATCCCCAATGCTGTCATTTTTTAAAAATTCAAAAGTACGAATTTTTGGTAAAATAGAGATAATTATTAGAAAGATAAAACATAGTTTTTATTGCACTTGGAAATCATAGAAACAAAAAACTCAGGAGGCAAAAATCAAATCCAATTTCCAGAATAAGTTAGCAAGGTCTGCAAGCACCCCAATCACTGCAAGGGAACCTGGACCCTCTTTCAAAAAAAAGCTATTTTACTCACTGCTTTATTCTTAAAAGATTCCCCAATGACATAGACATCTTTAAACCTTCTTAAGAAAGAATTACCTCACAAATCTTCATTAATCTCAAAGTCTGACATCTTAAAACCATTCCCAAACCTCTAAAGTGAATACTGTGTGGAGGATAAAATTTGGTGTCTTCATTTACTGAATTGTTAATTAATTCCTTTCAAACTAGGCCATAAAGAACCTGAGATTTGCTTCCTTTTCTTGATCATTTTTCTGGCTAATCTTACCACTTGGAGCTTTCCCAATAGAAGAATATTACAGACACATCCAAACCCTAAAACATGAATTTTTGAACTGTATCTATTCTCCGCTTAAGAAAGCACTAATCTTTCTGAGATGGGCTCCAATTTATTTCAATCACTTTAGATTTCTTACCACTTCATTTTAACTAGGATGAAAACTCAGCTCTTTTCATATGCAAATGGGAATAGCTGCTCTATAAGTTCTTGAAGAATCATTTCCTTTACATTTTAACTACCTGGTCCAAGGTTCTATTTTAAGCAGAAAGAATAACTTCAGACTGCCAACTACACAGTTAGGGAAACATTTAATTAGATTCTTTTTAATAGCTGTTTTTGAGACTACTTCAAAGTATTTTAACAACCTGTCTCTGTTGCCTCAGAATGACCTTTTAGTCTGCAGGGTTGNTTTTTTTTTTTTACAATGTATTCTCCTCCTTACTTTACTCTGTAAAGTGTTTCAAGAATGTCTTATAATCTGTTGTTGGACTGAACTCATTTTTCTTTCTGAGTGCCTGGAAACTCCACATTACACACAGTTTCTGGCAGTTGCAGGAGTACTGACATCATTTGCTTAACCACTAACGCCGAGATGTTCATCATCAAGTTCCCTTTGTTGCCACCACAGGTTACAGCACAATATGTCTCACCTTCAGGATCAGTCTGCAGTGCAAATAGGAACACCTTGAGCATTTTAAGAAGGGGCAATTTGAAAGCAAGTCTCTCCTTTCCTGCCAGGAGCAAACGTGTGTGACGTTTGACATTAAAAACATCTCTTGTGCCTCACCAGCCATTGTTAATAAAGAACCTACTTGGTCTGGAAAAAGCAATGCAGGCAGAAAGTACAAGAAAAATGCCTTAAGTGTTTAGTTTATGAAAGAACTAACTCACTGCTGGTGTCCGTTTTAGCCTTGTATGCTGAGACAAGATTTGCTGTGTACATACAAGAAAATTCCAAGAAGCCATGATAGAAACTATGCATCTTACCATATAATAAATTTAATTTCTTAAATAAAAAATTCTGTTTCTTGCAAAACTTTGGCATATGATTTAGGCATAGTTTTGACTGCTATATTAATCTAGATAGTTCAACTGCCAACACTGGAATTAGAATTGAATAAAACTTGAGTTAGAGGAGTATTAAAATACATGGCTAAAATTTAAACTCGAATATCCCTAAAGCGTTCTAGACAGTTTGGAGACTAATTGGACTGCAGTCCATGCTAAAAATAACCAGTTTGAGGAATCAGTTTCACAGCTTCATCCTTTCCACCTAAAAACTCATTTCAGTGGCTGTTACATAATTTAGCCTGAAATACTCTCCTTGGTGGAAGGCAGCTGTCTTGGCAAATGGGATTTTGAAGGGTTACCAATGGAACCCTTGATGTTTACAGTTCAATGTTCCAGATCAAAGCTTACAACGTTTTTTGTTGAGTCCTGTTAAAAAAAAAATGTATTCCACCCTGTCTTTAGTCAGGATCAGGATTTCAACTGGGGCTAGTGGTATAGGACAACACTCAAGAGATGTTTTAGATGCTGGAAATGAAGTGAGTAGGAGAACTGTCCAAACAGCTTCACTTTTTTAAACCAAACTGATTTGTCAGGAAACAAGAATACTTCTGTGCTTAGCACTGCCACTAATTTTCAACATGTAGAAATGGTGCAAAGTGACTTTTATATGTGCAGCTCTGCATTGCAACAGGGAATTGTGCTGTTCATCAGGGATTCCAGTTTCATTGCAGAGAATTGGCTTGTGCTTGAGTGTAAATAACTGACTGCATACATTCAGTTGCTGGAGAGAAATGTTTCCCTCTTGTGCTTTCAGTTTCAAAGTACTTACTTTTATGTTTTTTTCTTCTTTACCTGCTTGCTATAGCAATTAAAATTGAGCTTGAAAAGTTGGTTCTGTTTGATCTTCATTTACAGCTAAGGGTTTGGGGTTTGTTTGAGATTTTTAATGAGATAAAATGCTATTTTAAATTAGTAACTCCAGGAGTTGTGTCTTTTCTCTGCTTTAAATAATCCATTTCCAACTTTCTCCTATGCGTGTGCTGTAAGATAAATAAGAAATCTATAGAATATTAACTGAAAATGAAAACAGTAAATGAAAAAATACCTCAACAGCTGCCTTTGCTCTTTCAAATTCCTCCTCCAAGGAGTGATTTCTGGAGAGAAGAGGTGCTCCCCAACGCTGCTCCTTAGTTGATCGCACCTAAAAAATAAAAGAATAAATCAGAAAAGGATGATAAACTCTTTGCCACATTTTAAAGTTACTTTTTTAATTGCCTAAAGCCCCAGGCTGCTTTTTCTTGGAGAAAACTAGTTGTTTCCCTACATGAACTCCTCTGAATTCTCTTATACAAGCAGAGATCACCCCTCATGGGATGCAGAGTAATTTTAGTTTTCCAGATTTTTCTTGTCACTCAAGATGTGTGAAAGATAAAGGGACATATAAGAAAAGGCAATGCAAGAGCTGGACTACAGAAGGAAGGTGCTGACTATTTTTTATAGGATTTTTACCTTCACTGTTCCTTCTCCTGCATCATAACTGTGGGATTGCATTCTGCTGACTACACTCCAGGAAGAAAACATCTCACTTTTGCTGTACATTTTCTGGTTTTCTTTCAGGTTTTCTTTTGGGATCACTTTGGAGAGCAAGGTTTGCTGTGGATTTCACTGGAAGGACAAATCCTTTTTACAATCAAGGGCTCTCTCTTCTGTGCCTTACTATTGGTTGATCTCATTGGAAGCACAGAACAAGTTTTCCCCTGTTGTTTTATTAAAATAATTTTTTTTAACAAAAGGCACTGTACAAAACCAAACAATGTTTAAGCATGGCATAGAAAAGCACAAAGTGGTCTAATCTTGCTAAATAGAGCTCTAACTGCTAATCCCTCCCTCATGTTTGTCAAGAGGTTAAACTCATTAGCCACTTGCCTGCCTGTGGTCCCGACTGCATTAATTTATGTGATTGTATTTCTGATGGCTGTAATCATAATATTCGATTTGAATAGGCCACATTGCTAAAAGACTAATTTTGCTCACATCAGACTCATTGGGCTCTATCTGCAAATGTGAGAATGTGTATGGATGGGATGGAACATCCTCTACATTCCTGGGTTTTCACATATGTTGTGTGCAGTGCATGGCCAAACACCTATGTCTGTGATTGTACACATATGGTTTTTTACCTAGCAAGTTGATATAACTTTGTCCATCTAGCCCTAAGGATTCTCTTTTGCTCCTGAGGCTTTGCTCTCAGGCAGAGATTGATGAGTGAAATGTACATTGAGTGGATACACAGAGGGTAAGAAAACAACAACACACCACAAATTCAGTGAGAAGAGCATGGTGGTGGCACTGTGGCACTGTTTGTGATCTGTGTTCCTTTCTGTGACAGGGAGCACAGAGTGTGAGGGAAAGTCTACACTGAGGATCTGTTGTTTCTGCTTTCACACCTACTACCTCTGGTCCATGCTGTTTGGATGCTTTTTTTCCTCTGATGACACCAGGAAGAGATTCCAGGTTGTCACTGAAAACATATCAAAACGTAGTCCTATACAAATCCCAGTTGTTGTACTGTTTAGTAGAATTTGTGCAGAAGAAATAACTGGTTCAAATTATTCATTTGTCTGTGCATCACATGATGGTATTGGTCACTCAACATCTATGAAATCACTGATGTTCCACAGAGCAAAAAATAAGGTTTTCTGGAACACATGTCTTTGAGGAAGATGCTTGGATTTAATTTAAAAGTTACCAAGAGACTTTAATGTTATCACTCTGTTTACAATTTGTTTAACTGTCCTCCTTATTTCTCTTATTAAATTTTAATTTCCATTTCCAATTATCACTTTTTTTCTTGTAGTTTTAAACATTTTTGAGTACTCCTTACTTTCTCTGTAGAAAGATACCAATTATTTTAATCAGGTTTAAATGATATAAAGACATTGCAATACTAAATGATCTCATTATGAAACATTTTATTCAGATTTTAGCCTTTTTTTTGCATGTGTATGGTTTTCACTCCCTCTATTTTTCATAGCCATACAGACAACCAAAGTGAACCTGATATTCCAGTATCTCTCTTGCTGTTTCTCTATGCAGAAATCAGGTGATCTCCTGTCTGCTACTAATGATGTCTGCTTCTACATGCTTCTCTTGCCCCAGTGCTGCACAGGGAGCCCTCATGTTGACATTCTCATACACTCTGAGCCACTGAGTCTTTTCAAACTGCCTTCCAGAATAGTCTTGTAAGTAAAGCCTTCTTTTTTGTTCTGAAATGTATTGGAATACATATTTATACAGATGTCTTGGCCACCAGCTCATTTTTTCAACCCCCTTATTTACATTTTTTCATTCCACTGCTGTATCATATGGAAATTTTCTCAGGAATTGCTTACATATCTATTTTCAGATAAATAGGACTGAAGACCAGAGTTTTTCTTCACAATCACAGAAGAATCCCTGGGTGATTACAGTTCCTAGTAAAAAACTACTGCTCTTGAGATCTTAGGTTAGCCAATCTTAATCTGTTTAGTTGCTCTTGTATTCATATTGTATGGTGCTAATTTTAAAATCCGAATATGATACGTTAAGTTAAAAATCTGGCAGAATACCACATAGCAAAATTTATCAACTTGACCTGTAATCTGATTAAAGAATTACATTTGTTTTACTTGACACAGAACTCTGTTGATAGGCCCTAATTATCTTCCCAGACTTTCCATTATTTATGAGCTGGCTCTTGCAAGCGATTTGATTACTTCTGGTTGTTACCCTTTTGTTTCCAGTGACTGCTGTTTCCTTGGGTCAAGGACAATACTGCAAAGGATGATGTTAAGACTGAGTTGTGCTGCAGAAGGGGAGGGTGAGCTTATTGGGGCAGCACAGAGGTGAGGGGGAAGAGGACAAGAAGCACGACAGAGGATACAAATCATCTCTGCATCTCCCCAACAGAAATAAACTTTCTCCTCTATGAGATGCACAGCCAGGGGGGAAAAATGCCATTAGCAAACCCCACATAAACTGCATTTGGATATAGACAATGCAGAGTCACATTCTGGGTTGTGAAGCCCAGATATGGAAGATCCCATGTGTGGCAAACATGCTGCTTTTTGCTAGTGCAGGGGATGTGAATGAAGTGCCAGTGCTGAAGAACTCCACATCTCCAGCTGGTGATGGGGTGGGATTTTGCTACTGCCTTCTTTATGGGGGAGCCCGAGGCGGGTGTGGGTCAGTATTGAATGGATGTGTCCAAGGTGTGGACACTGCTGACACTACGGTTTGATATTCTCACCCTTCTACAGTGGAGCTGCTGAAGCTGATCATGGCTGTTGTTTTCAGCAACAAAACTTCCATTCCAGTGCATTTGCACACACTTCATTGCACTTGTGCCCTGCTTATGTGCTGCTGGATCTTAATTGTTGCTGAGAGGCTTAAATTACAGTCTTAACTTTTGATCAGGTCTTCAAATAATAAGCAAATCTGTCACTTGTAACTTTTCGTTTCCTTCGTGTAACTGGCAAATCCAAGGGGAGCTAGGGCCATTAGTCTTATTGTGGCTATTTGGGAGAAGTGGACAATCAGTTTTATATTCTAAATATAGTTGCCCCAAATTGGAGCTTCCTAAGGTAATTATAACTTTGGGCCGATGCAGTTTAAGAGTTAACAATAGGTGAAGTAGGATGTGAGTAAATGCTGAGAAGCAAGACAGCCACATCCACTGACAGCCACCACACCACTGCCCATTCCAGCCTTCAAACACATTTCTCCCTTATTATTTCGAAGCTTGTCTTTTGGATTTTTGTATTGGCATAAGTGCTGGCAAACACAGGATTTTGTTAAGAAGATCATGTAATGAAATATACCAAAACAACACATAAGAATTTTATTCTCTGCTTCTTTTTCAATCTGGATTATTCAACTTCATGATTTTTCTATTTTGAAATACCAGTCATTTCAAAAAACAGAGTGAACCCTCAGCTGACTGAACTTATACTGAGTGAAAAAAGTGGATTTTTGCTTCTGCAGTTATTCTAGTGGAAGTTAAAGAAGAAATAGACCATGTAAAGTAGAGATGTTATATACTGAATTTGTATCCGCTTTTATGGAAAGCCACAGTATTTAAATTATGTGACAGTCCACTTGATTTACACACATCTTGGTTGAGCAGAGTTTTTCTGGGATCTATTAGGCTGAGGAACAACTTTTTAAAAAAGGAGCAGAGGTACTTCAAGATAAGATGGACAAAGTACGTGAAATCACATCATCCATTTCAAGTGGATGATATTGTGCAACAGACCTTTTCCATTACCAAGATGTATAAATCTGTTGCAGAAAAAGGAAAGATAGGCATTACAATCAGAAAACTCCCCTCCTGTTTGTAACGCAGAGATGGCAGGGAAGTAAAGGAGATTTTTTTTCCTAACAAAAACACAGAAATGGATCTGATAACTGGGTTCTATTTCTACTATCTGCAAAAAATGGTGCATAATCAAAGTAAACACATTTGGCACTTTGATTTTTCCATTTTCAAATGAAGATATTATTTTCTGTTCATTTCCATATTTTTCATCTGACAGAAAGTTTTTGAAGTCCAAATCTAAAAATAGCTGTAGGAGGGGAGAAAATGATTATCAACTAAAACATTATTTCACCAAACAACTCCCTCTTTCGTTGGCTGGTGGCCATGACTGAAGTCTTTCAGTTGAAAAATAAGAAGCAGGAAAGAAGGTGTATAAATAACCTGATCTATATGAATACTTATATAAATGTATGTTTATACCTGTGTGTGCATACATACCTCCCTGAAAACATACACCTCTAAGGAATAATCTTCACAAGATCCTGTCCAACATACAGTGACAGTGGAATTGGGCAACTCTATAAACCTTTTTCCCAGGGCCCTCTGTACTAGAGTTCCTTTTCCAGCAGAAAAAAGTCCTTTGACCACACTGTTCTCCCACTTGTGGAGATAAAACTTCTAATGAACAGTGGGCTAATGATTCCTTCCTGTTTTCCTTAGCCATTTCCTAATTATGGGGATTCCTGCTTGACCAAGGGACCTTGAGAACAGATATGTTATAGGGAGAGCAAATCAAAAGAAATCTGGAATTCAGAACTGGAGGAAGGGGAAAAACTGATGCTGTAAATTGTAGCTTGACATTTTTGTCCCTTCACAAGAAGTTGCAGCTCATTGCAGTATTAAATTCTGACTGAGGTGCTGACATAGGTAAGATATTTTCATAACATATTAATTTCAAGGGTGTGTGAAGATTCAGCTGTATAAATCTTTTCACTGGTGATCCCGAAAATATCCCTTGAATAGTTCTTCCAGAGTGTGAATGGTTAGCCAGTGGGTCAGTTCTTCTTTGCTTTCTTATTGTTAATAAATCTACCAAATCCTCTTACCTGTATTGCAGGAGCAAGTTCTAATTCTGATGTTGAATCAGAGTCCAAGGCACTCTTGACATTAGTCAGCTCAGACTGTGATCTGTTTTCTGTGGACCTAGAAGTAATGCATTTACATACTCATCACTCCACTCAAAGACACTCTGCCTTACGTCTTTCAGCTTCATAAGCACACTCTTATTTCTTTTAATTGAGTTGTTTAACTTGCAGTTTTCAAAAGTGCCTGGACCCTTCTCAGTGTTCTCACTCATACATTTCTATTTCATAGCCAGGCAAAACGAGGTTAAGCAATGACACAAGACTGTACCTGCAGTCAGTGTCTGAGAATCAACCACCACAATACAGGACTTCACCTCAACATATGTACATTTTCATGCCAGAAAATCCTACCATTCTTTCTCCTTAGCAAATGAAACCCTGTAGACCAAAATCAAGTCAACTGAGCAAAACTTGTGTAAAGCTCTAAGTTAATGAAGTGCCAAGATAAAGGACAGGTTAAAATACAGGATAAGCATCATTTGGTCAGAAAGCTGCCTCTAGTATATGAAAATGCTAATTATGGTCATGCCTAATGTGGTGAATGAGTATTGCTTACATATCAGGAAGAAAGCAGAATTAATCTACATGTGCTGTTCTCAAACGAAAAGTTGAATTCTTCCCTCTACGACCCCTCAAGTTTAGCTGAACTGCATGAAAGAGGCAGTATAGGGCTTGGGTATTTTATCTTGCCTCTTCCAGTTATACATAGAAATTCTACCCTCTGAGTAGCAAAACCAAAATACAGTGGCTATGCAGAGAATGTCAAATCACTGCCAAGTATCCTGTTTTACTCATTTTACTCACATTTGTAGTTGGGTTTGCATCACTGCCTGTCTCTGTAGAATTCTCACCACCACTTATTTAGTAATTGCTGGCAAAATGTCATTTTATAGTGTACTTGCTTATGATGTATGCTCCAAAGTATGTGCTTGAACACATTTAATGTGTTCATAACAGGTATGTCTGTATTGAGAAAGTTGGAATGGAAATATTTCTCTAAGGAAAGAAAAAGCTGTACCATAAAATCTCCTTTGATGGAGCTCTAGATGATGATGATGATGTTCGCTCTGCAGAAGGGTGGACCTTGCTACTCCTGTCTCCATGAAAACTGACATCATCCCATTTTTCTATCTGTGTTTGAATATTAACTGCAAAATAAGAAAAGAGAATACCAACCTTTTAAAGAAACTGCTGCAGAAAATTTTATCTCCTCTGTTTAATGTATGTTATAAAGAAAATGGTGACATTAAAGACTATATTTTAGTTAAAATCCAATATACAGAAACGTTACACACCTTTCTATTTGATATGCTGTGAAAATATTGGGAAATTCACGACATTTTTTTAAATCTGTTAGCATTCATGGTCAGAATGTCAGTGGAGCTCTTGATTTAAAATCAGTGATTTGTATGTAATTTAGAATTGTAAAAGTAAATCTTTTTTTAGAGACTACCATTTAAAAATGACTATGTAGGCAACTAATATTATTCATTTATATGTTGTAATTGCTTTGCAAAAATCAGATGTTCAGCTCCTGGTTGAAGATAAAGGTCTCTAAAAGAATTTCTGTGCTGATGAATGGAAACTCTGCTGCCTTGATATAAATTACATTTACCTTGCAAATTCCTCAGTTGCAGTGCAAGTAATTTAGTTTAGATGGAACTAAATTAAATTCACCTTTTTCAAAGCTTGTCAATAGATCAGGCTTGGCAGGATATTGAGTTATTTTGGGGATTTTTTTCAATCTGTATAAATATATCTCTCTTGTCAAGAATGGATTATTTTTTCTCTCATATACATAGATAAAGCACTGTTTACAGATACAATGTGTCTATGTGTCATCTGCAGTTCTGGAAAGGACATTCAGTGTGGGCTGCCTCTCATTTGACTCCTTTCCCAATTTCTCATCAGAACCCTATAGATTTTTCTACTGCTTTACTTATCCTGCCTAAATTCTTTTAAAACCCTTTTAAAATCTTTCAAAACTTTATTAGTACACTTACTGACAACTTAATAGGCACAGTGGCAAAGGCAAAGTGTAAAATGTATTCACAGTGTTTGAAGTTTAAAGTGCTTCAATTTATAAGATGGAGCAAAGGTTACACTCCCTCCTAAAATGTGGTGCAACAAAAAATGTGGGGTTGCTCATTATTTTGTAATAATAGCCAGGAGAAACTTGTGCTGGGTAAGGCTGTGGAGCGCTGATAAAATAGCTACACTCTTACCTAAATCTAGTGAAGACTTGTCTGCAACTCTGACAGCCTGGACTTTCTGCTCAGAATCCACACTGATAAGGTCAGGATTGTCTGTCTTCCTTCTGTGTGCTGAAGCCTTTAAGCTTTCACTTCTTGATGGATTCTCTGATTTCTTTGCTTTATTTTGGGTTTGTAAGACAGGTTCACTAAGATCCAAGAGATCCAGACCTGTTGATAATACTTAGAGACAAAATGTGAAAATTGAATGTTGTTTTATTTAAAATAGCTCGTTTTGTAAGATTTGTTTGAATTGGGAAAATTCCTGATGTGTTTACATTCACCTAGAATGGGTGTGTGTTTCCTGGCTAAAGGTGATGACCAGCATATTAAAATGTAACAGGGGATTTCAGATGCTTAACTAACACAGTTTAAAGAATTTGCATAAAAGATTTTTCATCAGAAAATCTTAAAGACATCTGAGGTCTTAAGTCTGTGGCCTTCACAGATTTTTCTCTGATCTGAAGGTTCCCTGTACAAATGAGCTTTTAGATAGGATTTGGTTTCATATTATGACCTTTTAATTACTGGTAACAGCTGCTTAGGGCACTACTGTTGTGCCACATGGCATTTGGGAAAAAGCTGGAGTAGACCTCTTCCTGGGTTCCTAATTTAAAAGTTGCTTAAAGAATAACATTTAAAATTCTTTAGCATGTAAAAGACAGAAACACTCTCTTTTTATCATTTCTTTATAGGACAGGTGGTTTTGACAAATCAATTTGTATTATTTCTTGCAGTGCTTTATTTGTGTTCTTGGCAAATCACCGAATTTCATCAATCTTCGTAGAATCATTTTTTAAATTTTTTATTGGATAAATCTAATTAATCCCTCAATTTGATGGATATTCAAGATAGGTATAGAATCCACAGATACTTTTTTACAACAAGCACCATTCTTAAACAATCTGAAATAGTTCTATTCATCCCTGCAATATCTTTAGTTCTATATTAAAAGAAAAAAATATTATTTACAATTGCTATTTAATTCAGTGTTCCAGTTTTTGTTACTAGAGCTTGCATACTGCTTTAGACAAGTATTAATTACATGTGAAGATAATCACCCAGCTGTCAATTATTCATTTAATAATTTGCATGTATATATGTTTTGATTAAATGGCTTCTAACAAGCTAAGTCATTTTATGAGATAGCAAGAGAACATCGTGGTGCTATGCTGATTTTATTGAATCTCTGTCGATCTTCTCAACTGCATCAATTACCTTTGCACAAATACCAAGTAGGAGGGGGCCAATTTCTAAAAATACTTCCAAAGGACAATATCCTTCAAATAGAATTCAGTAAAATTCAAAAGGCTTTCAGGATCCACTCTTACTTTTTATTATCTTCTCTACCATCTCATTGCAACAAAAAGGAGCTGAGAAGTGTGTTAGGTCCTTTCATTAATAAATTGTCCAAACCCAGCCTGGATGAACTGGTTTGATATCTCCTCCTTTTTTATCTGATATTGCATCCAAGTTTTTTATTAAAAAAAGTCTTTCTAGAGTAAGAAATGGGCTCAGTTAAAACCAGACTAAAAGTGGTTTTCTCATAAGTTAAAATTTTACAAAAACCAATATTGAGAATTGGCCAAACTAAGATGTACATCTTGTGAGACTTAAATTCCCTTTTTTTCAGCCCTAAAGATCTGCTAGAACTGATGTGATTTGAATCACATCAGATTTACCTTCAAATGTAATGAAGAAAGCATTTTCTATGAATAGGTAAGGCAGTTATAGTTTAATACAGCTTGTGATTTTGCAGAAATAGTAACAAATCAAGAAATCAATTGATAAAAATGTGCCATAATTAAGATAAAATCAAAGTTTTCCCTCTGGTGAGGGATAGTAAAGGATGTTTTTACCTGCAGTATTCGATGTTACAGGCCTTGCCACAGCTTCTGGTTTAGTCTCACAGAGAAAGTCATCAATGGAGGGGCTCAGGAGGGGTCTGCTTTCCTGTTGCTCATTCACCAGCTAACAACAAAGAACCCCAGGTCACAGAGTGTTCATGGGATGCAGAATTTAAAGAAACAAAACATATTCTCACAATATCGTGCTTTATTTTTATTGTGAGAGTAATATATTGTAATTAGAAGATGCACAAATGGTTCTGGCTTTAAAATAAGAAGACTTTAGTTACTCTTTTGTGGCAGAATTATATTCCAGTTTTATGAATCACACAAAAATAAAGCAGCAAGGTGATTTTTCCTTAAGAGTTACTGCATACTATTGCTTATAGGGCTAAAGTATACAAGGCCTCATGCAACTCCCTTCAAATTCATGGTGAAGTTGGCCTTCTTTATCACCAGGAGGCTTTTTTAGTATTTGGAAGTGGCCTTTTTTTCCAGAACTAACATGCCTCCCCACAGAACTTCTACAATAACATTTAATCTGGGAAATATGCATTAGCCCATTAAACAATAACCTGCTGAGAGAGAAAACACTTCTCTGCCATACAACGAAATGTGAATGACATTGGATGGAGCCTGGTGAGTGTATGAAATTCCTGCATGGGCTCTGACTGTGGGAAAACTCATAATACAGTTTTATTTATCAGCAGTTTTCAACTTTCATTGTAATTGCATGAATCCATTGGTTTTCTGCTACCTAAAAGGAATCTCTGCTTTACAAGCTATTTAATGTATTAGAGATTAAAAAGATAAAACAGTAAAAGACTCAGAAATAAAAGTCTCCTCTTAGCCATCTATCAATGATTGGAGGATCAAGACCAAAGTTGTGCTGGTGGGATGTCTGATGGTGTGTCCTGCATTTACTTTATCTTAATAATGTGAAAACATGTTTTCCCTCTGTTGCTTTTGCCTGGAGTTCTTTCAGCTCTCCTCTCTCCTCATCATTCTGTTCTCACTCTTTTTACGTTGCTGAATTTTCAAATTTTTCTCTGGAAATTGCATTTATACCAGCTGCACAACTTGATTTCCATTATCCCCAGGTCTATACTTTTACCCAATGCTGATATTTCAGACACAGGCAGACCTAATTTTAATTTCTATGGTTTGATGACAGTCCTTATTCATATCTGTTTTTGAAAAAGGTGAATGTGAATGCCTAGTTAAATCTTGTCCAAACTACTTTTAGCATTTTAAAATTTTCTTTGTGATCAAATCCAGATAACAGCAAAAATTCCTTGCATATTTTTTTTTGCATTTACACAACATAAAGAAAAATCCTAGGCCATTTGAAATGGGACAGGAGGGAGGAAAGAAAAGGTTCTCTAGGAATCACTGTATAAAAACTTCATAGGAAATACTCTTGTTTCTGTATCTATTAGACTGTATCAATAGGATACAGTATCAAATAAGATTGGGATGCTTATCAAGTTTCCTATAACATTCCATAGAAATTTTCTTTGATAGGAAAGAATGGGGGAGAAAATAAGAAGGATTATGAGAACCAAAACACTCAAGATCACTCATTGCAGACAGAGAAGAATAGAAAATCTGAAGATCAACTGATAATGCAATTTATTGCTCAAAGCTGTTGTGGATATGAGAGGATAAACTCTGGAAGGACCAGCAAAAATGCTAAGAATCAGAGTAGTGGAGGGGAAGGTCCAACTGAAGTATGAAGTCTGAAAAATACTTTTTTTCTTTTTGAAGCTGTTTATTATACCCTTAAAAATTTCTTTATTACTTTGTTAATATAAGGAAGACCTGCTCAGCAACAAGCCTTTATTAGTTTCATAACAACAGTGTATTTTTCCAAGTTCCTTTGTAAAATTCTACCAACAAACTGAAGGAAGATTGGTGGTAATATTGACTTCATCAAGAAACAACAAGATTTAATTTTTACTAAGTTGTGTCTTCTTTCTGCTCCATTTGCAGCATTTTTGTTTAATTATAAAACAAATAGATTCCTCTTTTTTGACTGTCTGACTAGGAGAACAAATACATGGAATCCAACAGAGATGGGTTACCCAAATGATCAGCAGAATAAAACCCACATTTTACAGGGACACTCAAAAGAGTTGGACATGCTTGTGCTAAAAAATGAAGATTGAGTAGGAATATAGTTATTCTTCAGGTATACAAAACATATATGACATGGGAGGAGGAAAGTTATTTCAGCTATAGACAAATGCTGGAAAAACAATAAAGAGGTCTAAGCTGGCCATGAATAGATTTGGTCTGGGAATTAAAAGAATCTATCACAGCAGTGAACTGTATCAATAATATTTTTTTAGGTTAGGAGGACAAAATGGCTTTTGCCAAGCCTTCTACAAAACTGTTTATGATGTGATTGCTTTTGAGAAGCAGAGTGTGATCCAGAGGATCCCTCCTAGTCCTGTGTCCTATGCACCCATGTCATGAAAAATAATCTGCTTTCAACCAAAATATTTAGGTTGGAACAGGTAGCAAATACATGATCACGTCTACTAATTCTCACTAAATACAAACTACGTATGTGTAGCAATAAAACATACTAGAAAAATACTATTTTGATGTAAAGTAGACATTTAATGATGAATTAAGACTTCACAAGTTAGAGTGCCATAAGCTAATATTTTTGCTGCAGGTAAGTTGGTGGGGAAAGTTTCTGACATTACTGCGTAGGCAATGCCACTTGTTAAGCCCTTGGTCTCACACTTGGAATCTTATTTTGCTGCCTCATCTAGTGTACCAAATTTATCCCTAGTTTAACTCTGCTCAAGTTATTAGAGTTATATGAGGCATGAATTTGGAGTAGTGCTATCAAAGATTCATGAGATGAAAACTATGATCTATATTAAACTAATAATTTATGGTTCTCAAGCACCTTTCAGGGTGAAAATCATAGAATGCTTTGAAACATTCATGAATCAAGCCTGGTACCACCACAGAGATGAGAAGTATTATCTCTACATTGCAGATGAGGGAAGTAAAGTGAATTTAAGAAAGTCACCCAACATCACTGGGTGCTGGAGGAAGCAGTGCTGGGAGCAGGAGCTTGGTGGCTGATGTCACACTGGATTTATGTGCACAATATCTATATATACACCAAGTGGTACAGACTGGGAAACTGTGGGTTTCTATGTATTAATTTAGCCAGTGAGTGCCATAAATTCTCATAATGTCTCAAAGAACTTAAGTTTTTTTCTTTTTTTATAAAATTCATTTTAATTAAAGAAAAAGCCCACACACGCCTTTAACTGAGGGATTTCTAAAATCTGTGGAGGGTGATATTCCCCACTACCAATACACATGGAGAGACTCATCCATAGTACAAAATACTCCTTCTGAATTCAAATGAGTTTTCTGGGACTGATTCTGCTGTTGAACAGCACAACAGAAAAAGCTATTTTCCTCACCCCAGTACCGCTACTGGAATTTTTTGTTCCTCAAAGCACGCATGTAGGGCTTTTGGGTGCCTTGGTAGAGATATTGGGAGAGTCAAAAGTGTCATCTGGTGGCTGATTATTTAGCAGCCACCAAAAGGTATGGTCCTTTTTTTTATGGTCCATTTTATACAGTTTCCTTAATGGAGTTCTGATTTTTATCTTTTTGCAGTGCACAGAGCATGCTGATTTGTTTCTTTTTAAAAATTTTAGTAGGGCATAACATAATGCTAGTCTTTAAGATAAATTATTTAGACTCTAAATTGGGGGGAAGGGTTCAAGTCAGGCATGGGCAGCTAATTAGCACCTATGTTTTGAGCACATGGTGAACTAGTTCTCTAAAATTAAGTGACAAAATTCCCTACATGTTCAATAGGGAGAGATAAATGCCTAGAAAAGCAACTCCAGAGGGAGATCCTGCTTGCCTAATTTAGGTTGTCCCTCAGGAGGCTCTCAAAGGCACCTCGCTTTCCCCCTGGTTATATATGGAATTTATCTTAAAAGGGCTCATTCAAGAGGCTCCTAAAATTTAGATGTAACCAGCTACCCAAGGTAGTTGGATTGTATTTTGGATTGGATCCATTTTGTCAACTGAGGCTGCTAGAATTACTCATGGCACTAATTAAGGAAGCCCCAAACTACTACTGGGTGATTCCCTGTGCAGTTCAGCAGCCAAGCTGCTCATGGGCACTCACACCTTTTCCTGTACTGCCTGCTCAGTGTGCTGGTGAGAGTGGTGCTGACTGCACCACTGCAATGAGCTGCCCTAGAAGGCTCAGAGAGTGGTAATGCACATGTGGTCATGAGCATGGGAGAAAACAGGAAATATTTATTTAACTTGGGTTTTCTATTGGAGAAATTGTACTTTTAAACTTCACTCTGAGAAACTTGTTGGCTCTTTGAGTGAGACTGGACAAACAGGTGGACAAGTCAGATCAGTTTCTACTTGTAGTTCTCATTTATCAGTTTTCAGAATCAGCCAGGTAGTGAGAATCAATTGACTTCTTTCTTCTTGTCCTAGTGACTGTCACCAAACTGATAAATGGAAACCACAACTAGAAACTGAGGTTATTGTTCTGTAGAGCATAAGTGGAAGTACTGGCCTGACAGTTGAGTCTGCAGATCATTATCTTTGCAGAATGAGAACAGGAAGACCTCCTTTTCTGCTTGCAGAGGGAGGTTTGGAAGGGGAACTCTTGGAAAAAATCACTAGTTTCATGACAGAAGTTCCAACTGCATGAGTATGTTTTTCTTCACTCACCTTTCTAGTATGGTTATAAACATTTCACAGTCAAAATTACTGCCTCACCTACTTTATTTACTCTTGTTTAGTAAGCGTGATCTCTATTTGGCTTTTTGAATCATCCTTGTGCCAGGGTGATACCAATTTTTTCTGTGACATGCGAGCCAAATATTTGGTTTTCACAAGAACAGAGAATCAATTCCCATGGCACATGGTATAACAGACTTCTACCTCACGTGCATTGTGGGAAGCTCTAAAAGAGATGAATTTTTTGCACCATCCTGCCAAGAGCACTGCAGTGTTGCTGCCTCTCTGAAGACTGGTGTTGCTCAGCAGGTGATATCCACTACTCTGTTGCTAAGGAGTAGGAAGTGTGTGGAGTGGCCTGTGAATTAGAGGTGACAATATCTTACCTGAAACCACACAAGCCACATCACCCCCACAGGCTTCATGCAAACAGCTGCGAGGATGTGTGTGAAGTCAGAGAAGCTGCGAGAGGATTGCTGTAGACATTGCACTGCAAATTTAAATTCACGTGCCAGCTGTGTTGTTTAAAATCTCTGATGTCTGAGTGAGTAAATAAATCAGTAAATAAAAATGTGTCAGTAAATAATAATGTGCATGTTGCATCTTCATAAAGAGCAGTTGCATTGCTAAGGTGACAACCCTTGCTGTGATCCCTGTATCACAGCAGCATCCTGCCTGTGCTGACAAGGAACCGTGTTTTGTTGCAAGGTAAAACTAAATATCCCACAGTTCAGTATCTCCTTCCCTCTGCTCATCCTGGTCTGGCTAAAGGGAACTTAACATGGGAGTTGTGTCTGGCTCCTGCATTTTGGTCTGGCTCCAGCAAAGCACTTAAGCATGCCCTGCAAAACTCAAGGTTAAGCATGTGCTTAACTGTCCTGCTGGATCAGAGCCATGACGGAAGAGAAGGAAAGTTGCTCTTGTCATATTTTGACTGTGACTGACAGTTTGGCCTTTACTAGTCATATTAAATTGTGATTTATTGTAGATCTGCTGGATTAATGCCTGCCTGCCCTATGCATTTTTTAAGCTAAAGGAAGCTGTTTTCTAAAACAGAGTGCCTCCCCCTCCTGAGTGTTAGAAGATTTTTATTTATCTATTTTCCCTCACTTGATTACATGTTGGTTTTGTGGCGTTACCTCGTGATTTGTGTTTTAGCCTCTCCCCTTCCCCACATCACCATCTGGACTGGAGAACTACTCTGCAACAATCATCAGAGACAAAATTAACTCATTATCATAGATGTTTACAGATCCTTGCAAGTAATATAGCCATTAAGAAGTTACAGAATGTTTCTTTAAATAAATTATTTCTGTAATGTTAGGTTATGGAAGTAGCTAGTCTCCTAAAATGGCTTAAAATAATTAACTGAAGGATTAACAAATTTCACGTGGAAGCTGAGTAAGTGCAGATTGGAATAGTCTTGTAAAACATGAAGGCTAAACCCAAAGTTATCTATTGAGAAAGCCCTGGAGAAAACTATACTGTGGGAGGAGGCACAAGTGTCATGATAATATCTACAGGAAGCTCTTCATGCCAGATTCTGATATTTCTATCATTCACAGAAATCACTTTTTGTGTGGTAACTCCACCTGAAGAGGAAGCTGACTTTGAGACACATAGCTCTCAAATGCTTTTAAATAAGGTGAAGGGGTCAGAAACTAGAGAAATGCTCCTTCACTCAGGTGATACTTTTGTGGTCTTGCTTACAAAAAATTAGAAAGATATTTAATAATTTTCCCTAGCTGAAAGTGAAGAAGACAGACAGCATACAGCTGAGCTGCAGGTACAAGTTCTTTGTGAACCGCAGTAATACAGGGCAAGTTCAAGAGTTTCTGAAGTAGCAGATCTTCATACTATAGCAGCATGAAGATGGTAAAGATGAAGACACGAGAATTAGCATGGCTTCTCACAGAATTAGTTTTTGTAAAGCTTATGCCATTCCAACTAACCTTCAACTGTGTTGAAAATGTCCTTTTTTCATTTCCCATTGAAAAAAACCTCATGTTTTACTCTACCCTTGCATGTAGGCTGTAATTACTCTAAAATCATACAGATTCTTCTTGTCCTTTCTGTTTTTTCTTTTTCTTTTCAAACAAAGTTCTGTAGCATATCTACAATAAGGTTGTGGTTTTGGATGTGTTGCTCTGGCAGGTTGTAGGAACCAAGTCATAAGTTGGTTATATGGCCTTTCTCTGTAAAGATCCATCATGGTGCATGTGGTTGCCTTGGAATGTTTTATGCAAATTGAAGAATCTGAAACTGGATTGCAACTTAGTAGAGCAATTTAATTGTAAAAACAGTGAATTCAGTAAAACTGTACTGTAGTACATGACTTGCAATTCTTCAACAGGACGGTATATTCTGACTTAGTATTCATGAATGAAGAGCCAACAAGTTTCTTAAAACTAACTCCTATTAATTCATATAAAAAACCAGGGTTAAGCTGGTATATTGTGTTATTCACACAAACCAGTTTGTCTAATCTTTCTGTCTTCAAGGAATAATATGGCATTTTACAATACATGAAACAGTATAGTTATTTTTTTTAACTTTATTAAAAAAATGACACCATCGATTCCCATGGCAATTTTAAATTAAAATTGTTGCTTTGTGGAAAAATGTATTTAACTTATGTGACAGAGAAATCTGTATTACTTTAGGCAAGCAGCCAATTTATGACTTTTAAGCATATTGTCAAGGCAATTTTATTGTACTCATGAGAATATTTGTGCTGAAATTATGCATACTGTCCTAAAAGCAATAAGTGTTGAGCAATATTTAACTTAGAGGTAAAAAACCACTTAATATTTTTACTGTGCCAAGCACGTTTTTATTTTCTTTCCATGTATTTACCTTGTTTTAATAATAGATGAAAAAGACTTATCAGTAGGATTTATGGAGTGTCTGCACCTAAACTACACAGAACTTGTATAAAAAAAATCCAATGAGAGAGATCTGAGATGCATGGAAAATACTAATGAATTAATTATAAATCCTTTAAAAAGAACCAAAACCTCAAGGTCTCAGGTCTAGTTCTTCTAAGATTGGTGAGGAAATTGCCACTGCTCTCAGAGGGCAGGTTGGAATGTACAGTGACTTCTTGCAGTCCAAACCTAGATAATGACAATAATGAAAACTGGCATGATTTTGCCTTTTTTTTACATTAATGTATTTCACTTGGTTAAAATGGAGTGAATTCTGGTTGCCTACAAAAGAGAATGGAAGCTAATCACATTCACTGAGACATCCCATCATTCTGTGATAATTTTATTTAGTAGACATTTATGGAGCGGGCTGGAAGTCAAAGCAAGTCTAATGCTAAGATTACAATGAATTGAATGGAAGCATTTGAACATCTTCTATCAGAGATTAAAAAATCCCAAAACAAAGCCACAAAAAGTCCCAGAACTAAACAAAATAGCACAACAAAGCAAGAAAAAAAAAAGTAAACCAAACCCAACCAAAAGCATACCACCATCACCAAAATAAAATAAATAAATATAACTCAAACACCAAAACTGGAATTTAGGGTGTAGAAATGTTTGAGTATTTTGTTCATAAGCCCTTGAGGAAACATAAATCTGCTTAGATCAACTAATAGCATGCAAATAAATTTCATTAAAAAAATAAATTTCCTACTCTGAATACTAAATAATACCTTGCAGAGAGACTATAAAAAAGTCTTAAGCATATGCTGGAGCTGTTTGGGGTGTGCTCATGAAACATATCTCATTTTTGATGTCTGCTGTAGCCTGCAATTTTCATGGGAGAGGACGAATTTCAGCATCTTACTTATAATGTAATTTCAGCTTTTTAAAATTCTTCTTTCAGATTGAAATTCTAAATCCTAGGTGTTCTATAGACTAACATTTTAAACTATAAGTAGTTGAGATCAAAATTGTACTCCGAGCAATGTCTGTGTAATCCCTGTAAATTTTAAGTAGGCGCCTCCTGTATTTTTTGGTTACAAGCAGAAGTGAGGAATATCTTTCAAGATATACTTTGCATTTCTTTTTCCTATTTGTGATTTTTTTCATGAATTCCCATTTCTGTTCCATGTAATTCCAGACTATATTTGCCACTGGATTTCCATGGACATGAATCTCTTCCTGCAGGTCTTCTTTCTTTCTGTTATCTTTCTAGATCCTACCATGAGTAGCTTTCCAATTTGTGTACTCTAATGAGGAATCTAAACTAGGTGGGATGAATCTAGGACAAATAGCTCTTGTGGCACCATGAGAATTGTTTGTTTAAAATCAGTCTGGCAAAGCATTTAAGCATGGGCTTTTTTACTTTCCAATAAAGCAGTTAATCATATTTTAAAATGTGAGTCTGGATCGAAGTATGTTATTGAATCTGATCCTTTGAAGTTCACTGACCTGAAGTAAACTGGGAATTTCATAGCTGACTGCACAATTAAACTTTGACTTCAGGGGGTATTTAGGTTTAAATTTCTCATTAGAAAGTAATTCTGAAGTGAGCTTTTTTCCTCCTAACAAATGTAAAGAAGCTGTGTAGAGGTTAAACAAAAATCTTTCTTTGCAATTAAAATCAAACTCTTATGCATGATTTTCTCATTTATTTTTCTGCTTTATTTGGAAGTATGTAGGTACATGACTGAATCTTTAGTTAATCTCTCAAATTTCAGAAAACTTTCTTTCACATTTTGTAGGTTGTATTCATATGAAAAAAACCCACTTTTTCATTTATCAGTCTTCTGAATTATCTTTAAAAAGATAAAGGGAGTCACCAACATGGATAGAGTTATATTTTATAAAATCCTATTAGTACTGAAAGCTCACTCTGTTGATGTTTAAGTATTAAATTCGGCAACTACCAAATCGTTTTTCACACCAATAAATGTGAAGAAAGTGTGACTTTTATGGAAGGTAATTGAGACAGAATCACAAAAACCAGAGACTGAAAGGCCTATTCAATTATGAAGAATACCCCCCTGCTTACTGTAGTATACCCATTACTGCTGGAATGATGATTGAGATTCCCAGTCGGCATATATTGCCATAGCCCCACTGGAGTCTGCACTGTACTTTTTTGATTCATATTATTTGGAGTTTTGCCTCTAGATCTGATGACAACAAAACACTATCTGAAGATATAAAATATTCTGGGAATTGGAAACTAAATGTAAATTTAATTCACAATATTTATGTAAAAAAATGTCATATTTTGCAAGCCGGGCTTTGCTAGGAGCACTACAATAAAATGTGAATATCTGTCTTGTTTTCTGTTGAATATGTTCTTAACATTTTCCAGAGGAAGAGAGGAAAGAGACATTTTAAAATACAAATTCAGGGGCCTACATATATTATCACTATCAAAAAGAGGATTTAGAGTCTCTTCTTTGTGTATCATATTCCAATTATGCTTCCTGTGGGGTTTGCTCCCACAGTCAGACATGATTAATCCTCCATTCATCACGGATTTTGGAAATGGGAGATTTTAGAAAAGCCAGTACTCCCCTGTCTAGGCTTGATCCTTGCATTTTGCTCGCGGGTTTTTTGCTTCGCTTGTTGTGGAGCTGGAGCAGCATCGATACCAAATGTATTTAATTGCTTCTTAAGACTGGCCCACCCTGGGTTTGGTGGTGGTGAGAATTTTGGAAAAACCAGGCTTTATTCTCATGACCTAGCTTAATCTGGCTTGGGAAGTTTGCAGCCAATTTGGAACTTGTGTGTCTCACCCTGTGAGCAGCAACCACTTCCATCTGTTTCATCATGTAAAGAGCAGACAGAAACACTTTGATGGTGATGGTTAATGCATATGGTGACACAGCACAGCATTATTCTGCATGGATGGTCTGAATGAGGGGTTTACACGGACACACTACAGAGACAGCATCTCAAACCAACATTTCAGCCAGACAACGAGGGTACAAATGATGTATGCAACGTGGTTGTACAACTGCACATCACACACACATGATGCAGAGATGGCTATGGAAAATACTCACTTTTTCACTTGATTCTGCTTCCTTTTGGCTTCTGCACCCCTTTGGTGCATAGCAGAGAAGTAGGTATTTGTGTTTAGTGGAAGAAATTACACTGACTAACAGACACAAGCATTTTACTCATAAATTTATCACAGACTATTGCTGAGGAGACTGACAGACAGCCACTACAAATGGTGTGTTAAACATTTAATGAACCCAGGCTGAACTCCTGGCCCTGTTGAAGCCAATGGAAGTTTAGCATGTTAAATTTTTCTGTGTTTTTGGGGGGTGCTGAGAAGATTTAGGCAGCATTTTATGATGGTTTCTAATTGTTTTTAAATCGCTTAATAGAAAATTAGAAATTATGCCTCAAAGGGAGCATCTTTTTCCTTTCTGTAGTTACTTAATAGACATCAGAGTCCACCATGAACACAATCTGGTGTTCAACAGGGGCTGAAGAGGAGGTGCCAGACCTGGTTTCCAAATTAGTAGATGGTATTTCTAGAATGTGTATTAGCATAGCACATCTACGATGCTCTGCAAGAGAAGTACGTGCTGGTGTGCATATCTTAAAACTTTCTAGAAGCCCAGTAGCTGTTGTCCTAAATCATGGAAGTAATAAAACGGGACTGTGGATTTTGTTTAAGGCTCTCATGTAAAAACAGCTTCCAACGATTTCCATTAAACCTCATGAGGAGTAGGAAGTACTTGTGTGCAGTAAATATCAGCAGCAAACTAAATGCACTTTCTTGGGTAACAAATTCATGTATGTGAGCAGCACGAGGGAATAAAAGCCACTCTTGTAACGAGTTGGCAGTGCTGTGACTTAGTGTTCTGTCACTGTCTTTAAGAAACTAATGGAACCACCAAATGTTCAGTGGCTACTCCAAGGTGTGTGTAAAGTTTAGTGTGAGGACGTTACGCCCTTCCTTTGGCTGAAGTTGTAGAAATGAAAACAATGAGGTGTGCAAAGTCATGTATTCTGTTCCAGACCAGGAACAGAATCCCAGTGAGAACTTTGAAATGGGATCTGAGATATTGAAAATGACACTACTGTGAACTGGCTGTTTCTTATATATGCACTGAGTGGGGTTATTTTACATATGCATTGCAAATGAGCATTTGTGGCATGAATATCGATGGATTGAATTAGAACCGAGATTTTAAATTGGTTTTAAATAGCTTTGTGGTAACCGAACTGGTGGAAAAATGCATCCTCGTTTAATTTTTCATGTGAAAACATCTAACCCCCCCTTGTTTCCCCCCGTGTCAGTGAAGCACGGCGATGCCACTGGCGCGGGATGCTCAGCCAGCCTCGCCACGCGTCTCGCCCTCCTCAGAGCCCCGCGCTCCGCCCACCTGTGATGCCACAGTGAGAAGGGGCTTTTCTTCTGCAGACTCCTCTCTCGGAATCTCCTTCATCACCATGGCCACAGCCTTATCGGCCGCCCTAGCGCCTTTCCCCTACAACAGCGAAATCAACAATGGCTCCGGTCAGCAGCGAGCGGGTTCCGCCGCCCCCCGCGCACGCACATCCCCAACCATCCCGGCGGGACACCTGCGGCTGGAAGCGAAGCTCGGTTGTAAGCAGAACACGCACACTCTGGTCAAAAATAAAAATAATAACAAATCATCTGTGAACCCGACAGTTAAGGAGGTGTTGGGGTCTAACCGTGGACTGGCGGCTCGTTAGAGTTGCCCCAATGAAGTCAACAGGGATCCGGCACTGTCCGGCTGGGACGAGACCTACTGGAAGTCCTATGGTGCCAACGTTCTGCAGGATAGGATCCCCATAGGAGTAAGTGCTGCAGGATCAGCCCCTTGGTTTAATTTTAGTTACCCAAAAGTTATATCCAAAAGTTCTCTCATTTTGTATTTGTTTACCCCCCCTTCCACCCCCCTCTTGAAAATAGCATCAAGCTAACTTTCCAAGTAAAGCACAGTTCCTTGTGGTTCACTGAGGCAAACTCTCCCTGAAATTTGAATGTGTAACTGAACCCACAGTGTTTATAGCTCTAACATTTTAAAAAGCAATTTACATGGTATAAACAGTCTGGGTTTTTTGCTAACAACATACGGAGCCAAATCCTGCCATCATGGGCATTGCTACAGCTCCCCTCAAAATGATCATTGTTGAGCTTACTATAAAGATATTTTTTTTTAAACTCCACTTTTCTTAAAATTCACCTAACACATTACAAAGATTCAGGACAAAGTTAAGATATTCTAACATTATTTGATATACATTAGCAAACCCATCCTCCCCCCTCCCCTCCAAAGCCCCAACATTATGTGCCATACTCTGTTTGAAGCCATGCTTTTTGTCTAGTGAGAGTATTTATCACCTTGAATTCACATGCCAGATCTTTTGTCTTATTTTGATCTTCACCTTTTGTAAGTGACAGAGAAAGTGGGAGTTCACACATAAAACATCCCAGCAGAGCTGCATTATGCCAGTGACCCTGGACATGTCCTTATTATTATACTTTGAAAGCTCCCATTGATTTCCATGGAAGTTTTAGCTGTGCAAAGACTGCAGGATCTGGCTCCATAAAAGAAGTATTTCACACTAGACTAAAATAAATACTTAAAAGTCTATTTACAGAAAGGGTTCTTTACTACGACATTATATACAAGAATTACTTTCCCTAGCAGTGTATTCTGTGTCAAATAAACCCCTGCTATTGCTTATACTGAGCTACAGGTTGTTTCAGAAACATTTAATCAATTGCAGGTAAAACCATTACATAATATTGCAGGTTCTAAACAGATTTTATCAATTGCCAGGTCAATACTAGATTAGCTTGCTTGTGCAACACATCACAGGTACCCTACAGAGAGTTCTTTGCATGCTGCAAGAAATTCTCAGAGCAGAAGTGTCACAAATGATAAGCATGCTGGATTTGTGATGCCTTTGATATCCAAAGAACTGCAAAGTCATTATTAAATTAAATATATTAAATTCAATGAGAATTACTTCTAATTGGTAAGCATATCAAAGGTTCTTGGCCAATTACGTGTTTGTTCATGATTCATATGACATATTCCAGGTCTATGAAGCTTGTTTCCAGTATGACACATGAGCTATTGTTAGCTAGCACTAATAGCATGCCACTGGATCTTTACAAAATGTAGTCCTTTTGTGCTGAGTGATAGAACAAAATAGTTTATCAGCTAGAGAGGATGCATTGGAAAGCATGCAGTGCTTTTTATTTCTTGCAGAGTAAAAACCCACCAAAGCAAAGGTCAGGTCACTTTTTTGAAGACAGAGCCACTTTTTCTTCAAGGTTTCACCTACTGCCTGAAAAGAGTCATGATACTGGTATTAGTGCCTTCTGTTAATCCTTCGTACACGTAACTGCAAAACCCTGGGAGTGGTTGACAACACATTAAGATCTGTCTCATCAGTTTGAAGTTGCTATGGTACAATGGAGAATGGAACCTCTGTGCTATTTTATATGACCAGACTTTGTATATTTGCTAGTCAAAACAAGTGGTTTGGTGCAACTTTTTTAATTTTTTTTTTTTCTTAGACTTTTAACTTTCCTAAAGGACTGCATGTAAGGTTGACTTATTTCTGGCTACTCAGCCTATGGTAGGTAAAACATTATTTTGAAACTAGAAGTTAGTAGCAATTTCCTGGATACCAAAAGGGAAAACCAATGCCTTAAATTCTCAGATTCTGCTGGAGACACACACTGATGATCAATTAATTGGAAAATTCATTTTTTTTTTAATTCTGGTGACTAGAAATGGATATTGTTGTCCAATGTAGGGTATGTAAGCTGGAGAATTTTGGTCTCTCTTCACTGTAGTGAACACTATGTAGTAAATCCTTGCCTATGAAGGGGTTAGGCAGAAAAATTGGAGAGGAATAAAACATGATTTTCTATGGTCAGGACAACCTTGTTACTGTTGTGAACTGCAGATGAAATTACAATCTCTAGCACATTTATTGCAATAATCATTGAAGAATTATTTTTTAAAGTGCTATTTACTTGGCCTCCTTCGATATAAGTGCTGTTCCATAGTAAGCCAAAATGCTGTATGATTTTATCTAGTAGTTTATTTCTCAAACCCTGCAATTCTGTAACAGCTAATTTTACAGTTGCCAGGACTTTAAAATGAAGAGTTTGTTGATAGTGGAGGTTTGCAAGGTAAGTTGCTTTCTCATGTAAACCACAATTTAATAATTTAGTAAATGAATTTCATCATTCCTTGTTTGCAATACACAGATGTAAACAATTGTGATGGAAAACATGACAACCCATACACAAATCAAGACAAATGCGAATTGATGAAGGAAAAAATATATTATTTGTTTTAACAGAACATACTAGTTAAAAAACCCCTGAGAAATGTGCCAGTATTTCACTACTTGATACACTAAAAAAATTCAACAACTCCTTTAGGTGATATCTCCAAAGAAAAATCGGGAGTAGAGTTCAGAGTATTCCCTTGATGCTAAATATTTATAATGGAATGGGTTTCAAGACTTGATAAGTATTTGTAGGCTTATCCTTTGGGATCAGATAATGGATAGTAATAGACATTTCCAAGGGAGAATGCTGATTTAGCAGGAGTTTGTAAGGAAATACTCAATTTTTTTGCAGCTGCTGTTTCTGAATAGTTCCAAATTAAATTTTGAGCAAGTCAATATTATTTGGATGTGGTACTTAATAGTATTTAATTAAATTACTGTAAGAGCATATTAATGTAAATTTCCAGGGCAGCATACAGTTGGTTTTTTTAATCAGTGGTGCACATGGCTTTGTAGCCACATCATGTATGATAAAGCTTTTCTTTAGCTACATGAGACCAAGAGATCACCTTCGGGTCATGATGGGTGGATCAGTTAGAACAAACACATGGTTGGACTTGAAACATTACTATTTAGTGAAATACCACATAATTCTTTAATCATTTTCTTCTACTGTGATTTGCAAATTTGTTGTATATGAAAAGCCAGCGGCCAGTGCTTTGTAAATGTTTTAACAATTTGACAACAGTATTTAAATTATAATGATTAATTGCAGAAATTCTTTTTCATCAACTATAGAATAAAAGGATTTTATCTAAATTATTTCATAATTAGAAGTTTGCTTTTGACAAACACTTAAAGTATTCGAGTCCCAAATTCACTTTGCAGGAATACTTATATCACTTTTTCTTGTGAGAAAATGAGCAGAAAGAAATTGAGTGATTAGATTATTCTTTTTTTTTTTTTAAAAAAAAACCCCAAATATACATCGAAAAAAACCATTCTTTCTTTATAGAGACTTGTGCTGTTCCATTTATTTTCCAAAGATTCTGCCAAGGTGCTTCAGCTTTATATGACACGCTACTATGCATCACTGTTCACTGAGGTATTGGAAATCATCTCAACTTGGGCACGTTTAAATTTAAGGTTTTGTAAAATAGAATTTGTAAGTCAGCTTTCTTTGTAAAGGAATTTGATAGAAAAAAAAGTGGTCTGCAGACAGTGCCTGTACACATATAATAGAATTACTGATTTCACGTGGCATCTCTCCTTTCTAGCCGAAGATGTACGTGTTGAATTTGAGAGGCTTGGCTGCTCTCCAGATCTCCCAGCAGCTGATGTATTGGACTTACAGTACCAATTAAGCAGCCCATTCAAAATGGCTTTATGCTCCACAAATCTTTATGGTTTGTGCAATTTAAAAATAAAAACGAAGGGACAAACTTGGCCTTACAGTTTTAAATTATGCAGTGCTAGGATTTTTACCTCTCAAAATGAGCACACACAGCTATGCAATGGCACCATGAGGGTTCCAGTGTCCATAATACAACTTTGAGCTCTTGATTTCACATAGGATCTGTTTATTACTTCATATTTTTCCCTTCTCAGGCTTTTCTGTTCATGTTTTCTCCACATGTCTTCCTTTTAATCTGCATTTTTCTGCTGTTTTCTGGTGGTGCTGTATCTTACATATAATTAAAAATAATGAGAAACCATATGGTGAGGCAGTTCTGTGAACCAATGCAAGATCGATATTTAAACAAAATTCTGTTTCATCAAAGCTGTTGGTAGTTTTTTTATTATGAGCTTAATATAGTGAGGTATTTATCTAAGGTAAATGGGAACATAATTCCTTTAGGCAGTGCTCAGTGGTGAAGAGATGTGAACATGCTCTCTGTCCTGAATTGGAAGCTATATTTTCAGGGACAGCTTTCGAGACATGAACCAGCACTTCCATATTGTACTTGGATCCTTTGGAACCTCTTATCAAGCTTTCTGCTAGAGATGATCCAAGCTCTTTTGACTCATGACCTTTAGTAGTTCATTCTTATAAGATTAGGATGAAATACAGATAGACTTAAGAAGTAATTTACAGTAGAGCAGCTACATCCATATTGGCTGAGTTCAAAGTGTACTACTCCTCTTTCATTCTTTTTTTTTTTTTCGATTCTTACACTGATGGAATAACAGATTTCAATATTAATATGGGAACACTTTACTGGCGAAAAGAAAATTGGCAAAGAAAGAGACAAGAGCTTACAAAAGGTAATCAGCATAAATATTCACATTTACGCACATTGGGTTGTGTCTTATGTCCATTTAAATGTCAATACTGTAGTTAAATTGCATTCCAGTTTGAGAAGCATTTGCATTGAAATGGCACTTTAAGGTTTTCTGTTTATTGACTGTCAGCGCCTGTTGCATTATGTGTAAGTTGTCTCATTCTGAAGCCTGTAGATTCATTCTGAAAGCCAAGTGGGACAGCTTCCAAAGCATCTCTGGTGGAAGCTCTGCACCATTTTGCTCTCAAGAGTTCTGCAAGGTTATTATAGTGAATGCATTTGAACAAAAATTATGGCTGGAAATAATAAACAATTCTGTCAAATCTAACTTGTTCTCTATGAACTAGTATGATTCCTGATGACTAATAGGAGGAGGAGGATATGAAACTAATTCTTTTTTTCCCCTTAAGTCAAAAATTTTTATTTGGAGGATACATGGGGAGTGCATGTTTTGAGCAAGACAGCACTGTAATATTGGAATAATAATGAGACCTAATTGTAAATAATAAATCCAGCCTGGAGTAGAGAGCAAGGTCGGTAAGAAGAGGGAGATCTGGGACAGAACTAACTCCTTGAAGGTCATTTAACATTCCAGTCCTTTTCTGAACAACTTAAATAATATAGCTGCTTGTGATAGAAGGCTTGGATGAGACATTTTGCACTCCTTTCTTTCTGTGTGCCATCTTTTAATAAGACCACTGTGAATGTGTAGAAACTATTTTTATAGCACTTGATTGACTTCTTGGTAATTTAGAACTGCATTATCCAAGGGGTGAGTTCCTTGACTGCACAATTTTATATGACTTGAAAAACTTTAGCAAATAGCTGCAGAATTTCTTTCATCTCTGCTTAGTCCGTGCCAAAGAACTTTGTGAAATCATTTAACAACTGGCAATTTCAAATTTGTTTGGTAGTCTTCAGCAGAGAATTAATACTAAAAGTATTTTCTCTCTTTTAATTTAGGTTCATTTTGACTTCAGTATCATGATCCCCAATCACAATATACACATAACCACCGAATTAGTTGCTATTAGTTGTTATATTGCTATGGCAATGGATGTGCTGAATTACAGTAAGACATTCTTCAAGTACTGGTTCAAGTGAAATTCAAGGAGCTCAGATCACTTCCAAAATAAACAATTGCTGGATAATGTGCTACCTGGTGTTTAAATGTGTGTTTACTGCACACAAAACTTGTAAACAACACACTTTGCTCACTCACTTCTTCCCAGCACGTGATATATTGTTCTTTGAAGTGGCAGGGGTTCCTTACCTCCTGCTACACGGTTTTAATGGCTTTGTTGCATGAAATGTTCAGAGAATTTGGACTAAGTCTGCAGTCTGTTTAGGAAAAAACAATGAAAATAAACTTAGAGGTGGTGATATTTTATATGGAAAAATTAGAGACTTATGAATGAGCAGGAATACAGAATAGTCTTTTTAGGAAATGCAGAATACAGAACATTGTTCTGAGCCAACTGATGATTTCAAGACAGCTGTTTCTGAGCCTGTCTTATAGAAAATGGTTTATAGGTGTAGCAATAGGGTAACCCTTGGTGAAATTAATAGCTGTTCTTATTTAACCTCAGATAATGGCTTGGGCTACAAAACTTGAGACAAGCATTTAACTTTTTGCATGCTTGTCACAAATGTTTATAGATGTTGGGAATCTTGATTTTGACAGATTTGCTTCGATTAGCTTTTTTATTATCCCTAACCCTGGCACTAGAGAGGCTCCTGTACTCCCAGTTGTGTTGTCCTAAGAGTCAAAACACTAATTTATTGGTATTAATATAGCATAGGCAGTGCTGACCAGAGTAGAATGAGGAGCAAGTCATGGCATAGCTTAAAAGTTCCTGTTTATTTAAAACAAAGAACAAACAATACAGATTCAGTCTTTTCCTGAAGCTGTTCTTGATATCACTAACATTTCTAAATAATAAAATGCATGTGGCTGTGGAAACAGAATTATTTTAGTCTCATGTAAAAAGTGGTCTCCAAGTACCTGAGAGCAGTCTGTCTTCAGTCTGAGAGAAAAAAAGTAGATGATCTCTAGGATAAGGTCAGTCTGTGGGTTAGTTCTTTTATTACTTCACCGGAGACCAATGACACTCAGAAAAGTGTATGACAATACTTTAAATTATGTGTAAAAGACAACTAGAAGTGTAACTGTGTCTGGAATATGATTTTAGTTCTTTTTTAAAAGAAAGTGATGCAGGTTCTGATGTTAAAATGGTATAATCTGTGCTCTTCCTGCCTGGAACATAAAAGAAATGTGTATTTTTTGCAGTGTTTGCAGACTTTGTTGTTCTTGTTCCAGATATCATTATAAAACCATTCACTTCACAGTTGTACACCTGTGTAGTGAAAACAGGAATTAGGTCCCATTAGCCTGATATTTTATATCTCTAGATTGGGCAGAGACTCAGACATTTAGAATGAGAAAAAGGGAGGCAAAGAAATAAATGCAATTTAAAAGATAAATAAATCTTTTACAGAGCCAGAAGAAGGCTCTGCATGCATACTAATCTGATCATATCCTCTAGTTACAATTCTATGAGAGTTTTAAGATCATTTAGGTCCTGAAACTGTGGTTTTCTGCAGAGAAAAGAACTGGCACACCTGTAATGAATACAACAGGAATTTTTATCAAGGTGGTTGGAGGGATATAACTCTTTGTTATTTCCTCTGGCATTTACATTATCAAATTAAGAGTCCACTTTGCTTGTTGTCATGGTAAAGATGGTTTTACTCTTTTGTTGACAGCCCTTAAGGAAGGTATTGTTTAGCAAAGTTGAAATTATGTTCAATAAGGGTGACTCCTCAAATGCCCTGCTATTTCAGATTTAGATAAAATTCTGCATAATGTTTTGAAAAATAAGATACGTATTTAAATAAAGGAATTGGTGTATGTCCCTTTCGAGGTACCTAATCTCAGAACCATTTTAAATTTTTATTAGTTCTAGAATTACTTATTTTGATTGTTCTGATTTTGTTCAGGAAGGAAGACAGCTTGGGCAGCAAAGACAGTTTGTAATGTATTTTCATCACTATTAACTTCTACTGAAGATTAGGATGAAAATCTCAGGATTTGAGTTCTATAAATCTGGGGTAAACATTATGTGATCAAAATTCATGTTCTCAGTTTAATTCTTTCATACAAATTCGTTCATGATTTGTATTTAATAATACCAGATTTAATTCTGGTTAGGATTTTTGTTTTTCTTTGGCTCATTTGTTAAACACCTTGCTCAAATGCTGTTGGAAAGAACGGAAGGTTTTATTAACATGAAATGCTAAAATATATTTAATCCCAATATGTGATTCTGCCACAAAAATGGATAGAAAGATGGTGAGGCAGAGAATTATGGAATAAAACCCATAAAAAGAGTAGATGCAGGTTTGTGATCTGGGTTTTGAAAAAATTACTGTCACTTTTTCATCACCTGTGATTAGACTTGTATGTATTAAATGCTGGAGAGGTATCGTACTAGATGGTAGGTTTGAAAACAACAGATCAGGATAGTTTATGATTGAAAATATTTTTAGGACTTATTTTCTCGACCTATACAAGTTCTCTCCAGTCACCATTCTGAATGTTGCCGGATAACCCTTCCCATAATACAAGAATTTGATTTCCTTGAATTTATTATGTCACTTTTTTTCTATAAACTTGAGATTTGAGTTTTTTCCACAGTGAATGGAGTCAAAGCAGAACTGTTATAGCACTTTAGTCATAAAGGGGCCTTATGCAGTATTCTTGACCCAAAATTCAATTGGACTCTCTTGTGCTGTGTCTTCTTTGAAACAGAGGGTTCTGAATCTCAGTGCACTTTCTAGAATAAAACTGTATTTTTAACATTGTACTGTAGAATATGTTTACCCCTTATTTTTACTCCCTAAAGTAAGTAGGGTGCCACTTGTCAGACAATGGCAATGGTAGATGAGGCTTTGGAATAACACTGTGACTGCAAAATGACTTCATGTCCCTGACCTGGAGAAGGCCTCTGCGTGCACTTTCAGCTTGAAAATGGTCTCATCTCAAGTACTAAAGAACGTTAATGCTACAAAAGCAGCATTAACAGTATCATATAAAAGCAGCATTAGCAGCATCATACAAACCCATTTAGAGAGGATTATGCTACTGTCGTTTCATTTAGCCCCTTATTTATCACACCATTTGGAAACCTTCAGGAAGCAAATTCTTAAAATTGAGGTATTATGAGTGTGCTTAAAAATATTCCCAATTCTCTGATGTGTACTCTTAGTGTGGAGAATGGCTTTTTCTACTTTAATACTGCAAAAATATTCTAATGACAAAAATGAAAATGGAAATAAAAGTAGGTGTATTAGTAGACAATTATTTTTGGACCAAATCAGAAGTTCAGCTGTCTTGGAAAATTAAAAGCTTATTGCTATCATGGAATCATAGAATTGTTTGAGTTGGAAGGGACCTTAAAGACCATCCAGTTCCAACTCCCTGCATTTGGCTTTCACTAGAACAGGTTACTCAGAGCACCATCCAGCCTGATTTTTTTACCTTCATTGCTTAAGATAATTGTTTAGCATAACGGGTCACATCAGGTACATTTATATAAAGCTGCTCTTTTGCATATATTTGCAAGTATTCTGTATATTTTTTGTGTTCAGCTGATTTAATTTCCTTTTTTTTATCAATGACAATGATTAGCATTTGGCCTGTTCTACAAGGAGCTGAAAGCAACATCTCTATTTCTAATATGCAGCACATCAGTCATGCTGTATATTGTTCTGTTTAAACAGGCATTCACCCTCTCCTACAGAAAGTTTTTTATCTATTTTACTTGTTTTTGCATGTTTATAAGGTAAGAAGGATTTATTAAAGAAAATAAAACTGTCTACTTATTCTCTCACTTTACACAAGCCTTTCAAATGTATGCTTTAACATTATATAATTATGCTTATAAAGGACATTATATTTTGCAGTCCACTTGTGCTTAGGTTAGCAGGCTCCTCATTACAGAAGTTCTCTACTTTTGTTCCTGCAATTCAACAGTATCACAAAGTTCAGTTGTTAATTATCAGTTCAGGGATGTCTGCAAGACTGCAGGATAGCTAAAAAGGTGGTGAGTCCACACTTTTTATAGCAGCTTAATCTGACAATTTTGTTTAATAAAAACTGTGTGGATATCTACAGCATGATATCTAAAACCAGGTAGTAAAAGCAGCTGGTAATGGCAAATGACTCTTATGGAGAGCTTGTTATTTCTCAAAACAACTTAACTAAGATTTCACATGCAAAAAAAAAAAGTTAAATCACCAATTATGTTTGCTGTGAAGCTTTCTTAGCTGCTACTTTCTTGGGATATAAAGATTACTTGTATTTCAAAACTGGCTTCTGGTACATAGAAAACCCTCTGGATGTGCAGTTGCCCTAATTAGTGGATTGTATCTCCACCTAGGATGTCAAATCCAGCACCAGTCTGTCCCGTGTAGTTAAACTAAACCTCCCCCGTACTTCAGGGCATAGTAACCTAACGCTGTGGAGGTTAAATTGCCTGACAATAGCATGACAGCTATTGTCAGAAATATTTCTCCTCAGAGGTTTCTGTAAAAAAAAAATACATCTGTCTTAATCGTGTAGTGCACTGCTATACACTGCTTGTGTCCCCTTCCACTAGAACACATTCATTTACCACACACTGTTCCTGAACATCAAAATCAATCTTGATCAAGTGAAAGAGCAGGGATGAGTTTCTGAATTGCTTGCAGATGGCCTCAGTAAATGTGCTTACTTGTACTGAGGAATGGACCAGGATGTGGCTGGCAAACACACGAAGGGGGGACAGGTATTTCTGGCACCCCAGTGGGGGCTGAGTGCTAGTCCTGCGTATAGAGGATGACTGATAGAGTTTCAAATATATGTATCTATATGAACCTCCACTTTGCTTTCTACTAGGATTGCAACTGTGCCAGCACAAGGGAAGAAATATTTGTTTGCTGTTGTAGACCAGCAGTAATTCATTATATTTTCTCCTGATGGATTTAAAAATAGAGAGTGGCCTTAGACAGCTTTTCTAGTGAGTGCTGTTACTGTCTGAAATCAGTCTTTCAGTCAGCACTCTGAATTTTGTATTCATTGCTGCTCCATTTCACTCTGAAAACCTCTTAAATAAGGAAGTCTTGATCCCAACTTCACTCTTTTCCATTAAGCTTCAGACACTTCATATTAATGAAACTGTAGTGAAATAATATGAAAGATGGCATTGTCAACTCAGATCGTTAAAAATTACTTGAATAAATACACAGGCATATGCTTAGACTGGCAAAGACTGGAACACTTTTTTTCAGCCCAGCTAGCATGAGCATAATTGAGGAATAAAAGAAGCTGTCGCAGATGGTGATAGCAGTGAGAGGCCCAGTGACATGTGCTTCAACTCAAAGTTTGCTACAGGGGAGTTACTGAGGTAGGATAACACACCAGAGCAGCTGCCAAAATCTCAAGCTTCAAGAAACTTGCTTATTAACTAATTAAAGTTGCATATTCATAAAGAGAGTGAATCAAATCATTCCTTCTTATGGGGAGATGTTCAAGAGTAGGAAAGTGAACTGAGGAATGTGTGTCTTTCTTGCAAGAGATAAATGCCAGGGAGCACCAGGCAGAGATGAGGGAATGAGGATTTCCAGGAGTGAGGCAACCTGTGGTATTGGCATAGTGTTGCTACTGCATGGCCAAGGTAAGGCAGAGTTACAAATAATTATGTCAAACTCGTGGCAGGATTGGAAAACACCAGTGCTTTCCTGTAAGGGAGGGTGTTACCAGGGCCACGTGGGAGCTGCCTTGTTTGAAACCCCGCCAAGGTATCATTGATCTAAAAGATGATCTAAGAGTATCCATAGCGAGGCCAGGATTTTGTTTTCCCCCCTTCTGTTCACGCCTTGAGAGGAAGAGCCCATGGAGTCACTGGCAGACAAAAAAATAGATTCACAGTCAGTGAAGTGGAAAGGATAATTTAGGGCTATTTTCCTGCACTCTCTTCTGAATTGCACTGTCCTCTCATCAACTACACTCAAGTTTTTACACACATTTTGCCTCATTTCATTAATACAATAAGCTCCTTTGGTCAGTAACAGTTTTGATGGCTGAAGATAGTTTGACTACGGTAGAAGGAGAATTTATTCTTATACCTTAGTACATGAAAGACCATCTCCTTTCAAATGTTACTGTGTTATTCTGCAAGTGTTGAAAAAAATCACTTTCTTTTCCATGCCCCTGTTTTCTGACAAGTAGGGGACTAACTTCATATGCCTGTTGAGGCTGTTATTTTCTCCAAAGTGGTTTTTTTTTTGGTGTTGGCATTTTTGTCAAATGCTGACCTTTTATTTCTCTATTGTCTGTGACAGTATAGTTTAAATTTTACTTTCAAGAGTAAGAACCATTAACTGTGTATTATTTCCCCCTACACAGGCTTTTTATATTTTTTGCACTCTGTAAATATCCTGACAATACCAGAGGCTGTGAGTTTTTAGAAACTCTCTAAAACATCTGCTTGAAAATGTAAAAGTATGGACGTTTCATACATAAACATAGCTGGAAATAAATTGTTAATTAAAACGAGGCATTGTCTTCTGGGCAAATGTGAGCTCTTTTACAAGAAATGTAGAAAAGACACACAGGCAGTGAATACAGCAAGTGCTTGCACTGTGTGATTCATTTTGAAATTTGTCTGAATTTTCCTTGTTTATTTGTAAATCAAAAGTAATGTGCACAATTGGTTTTCTGTGCACAAGAGAAGGATCAGGAGCAAAAGACAGCCTTTGTCCTGTAGCTGCCTAATTTAGAACTCCTATTACCAAGTGTAACTTGGTTATAACTATTTCAAGGTAGCCATTTAAGTCTAATAAGAAGTATTACAGATATCAACAGATCAGCAAATTATAGATGACATTTTAAATTGTTACAAATATTGTGGAAGCTAAGACAAGGAGGAATTTACTTCCAAGGTTTTGCAGTAAGACTTTTTGTACCATTAAGAAATTTGCTTTAAATTTCTAGGCTGTCTGATACCATGTGACATAGTCATTTTTAGTGGTTTCCAGCTTTTGAGGTAATAATACACCTTGTGCTCACCTTAGCTGACCTTAAATATAATAGATGTAAAAAGTTTTTCTTTGTTTTGTACATCACTTATACCTCACAGGAAATATCCTCTAAGATATATAGCATTTTTAAATTAAAAAGTTCATGAAATTTGTATTATTCTGCTCATGAAGGGCTCTAGTGGTGTTCTTAACTGAGAGGAGAATGTTGGCTGACTACCTGACCTCTCAGCTCAGACAAAATCAAGCTCTGATTGAGAGGCTTAATTGTTCCCTACTCCTTCCTCATGAGATACATCCCCAGAACCCATTCTGCTGTCCAAGTCATCGTGTCAGGGCTCCACTTCTCCAGAGGGAGTTGATGGTGCCGAATACTCCCATAGGCAGGGATTCCAGCAGCCTGAAGAGAGGATCTCAACTGATTTGAAGGGGATTGTTTTATTTTGGGAAACTGCTACCTTTTTCTCCTGGGTTCACACTTCAGGTCAGGTGTGATGTCGTGCACAGAGGATTTCACGAATTTTCAGTTTGCATTTCCCTTTGGTGTCCTTAGAATTCTCTGCTATCCCTCCACTGTTTTCCCTGCTACTTTTCTTCTCTTTATAGAGCAGCCCAAAATGCAGCAGAGCACCTGCTATCACAGTAGTGTTCTATTGTGTGTAATCATTGATCTTCAGATAATCACTGTTTCAAGTAGGAGTTCTATGAATTCTCCTAGGAAATAATTTATACAAAAATCTAGGCTAGGTTTTGACCCTTAATTTTATTTACAATAAATATATCAACATTCAAAGTTCATCCTCCGAAAATTACATTCCATGTTGTCCAAAATGGTGTTAGAGAACTAAAATTACATATTTCTGTTCTACTTTTTGACTAACAGGAGGTTTATCCTGATGTGTATTGCACCCTATTCTGTTTTTATACCGAATATCATACCTAGAAATTATAGGTACTGTTTGTAAAGCAGGATGGGAAATATTGTCTAATGAAACTGCAGGGTTAGAGTTACACCGTGGACCAAAAATTCACAATTGTGGCTTCTTAGGGACACATATCCTATTGCAGCAGCTATTGTACAGTGTTGACATTTCTCCTACCATGTTTATATATTGATTTAATACCATTATTTAGAAAAAAGATATGAGAATGGTCAGGAATAGTGATCACCTTCAAGAAAAAAGCAGTGTTTAAACATAGATTTAGCAGGATAACTGCTGGGGCCTCTGCTGGGGCCATCAGCAGCACTACAAATGATATGGGAATAACCTTGTAAATGTCCTGTTCCTACCCAGATTGCATCTGCCTCTTCTGGCATGTGAGTAGTTGTCTTTTGTTCACTGACTGACTGAAAAGATCACTATGAAAAAATTCTTGTTTCTTTGATCCACAACTAAAGTGGGTATTGATGCAATGCAACATTATGAAAGCAATTAGCTTTAATCAAATGGGATGTTTCATTAGGTCCAAGTCTTCCAGTTACAGAGGTGACAGAAAAGGACATAGCTCAGAAGGAAATCAGTAACTGAACACGTGGAGCTGATATCTTCAAATATTTTTCACACAAGACTGTCACCAAAAGCTGGAGACAGCAATAAATCTAATATGTGCTGTCTTTTTCCAGAAAATCTATGTGCATTAAATGTTTTTTAAAATTGTATTCAAATCAGTCACACCAGTCAATTCCTTTCAGTGAAAAGAAATATGTTCAATTAAAAGGACTTTCTTGTTTTGTTAGATTTTTTTTTAATAATGCTTCGACATTTGCTGCATAAGACACACCTCTTTTTTCTTTATTGGTATTGCTGCTTCGATGGATGCATTCCAAAAGGAAAATTGTATCTCCTTTCTCAATTGTTCATTTTGTAAAAACTACATGATGTTGGCAGCAAGTGGAATAAAAGCAGCAGGACTAGAGGGATATAAAGGAATTTCTGAATTTAATGGCAAGGTTCAGCACTCAACAGGAAATCTTTGCAATGCAGTTGTCATCTCTATGGTAGAACAGAACAAGTTCTGAGAGCTTGATGTTTTTCTCCCTGGGGTACTGGTGGGTGAGGGCATGTGAGGAAACACTTCTATAAAAGACTATTAACTTCTTAAAAGTTGTTCAGAATTGTGAGGGCCAGAGGCTGTATAGCAAAATGCTGGCTAAGAAGCTGCCAGTGTGAAAGACAAATTGAAAGAAATAAGGGAATGTGGCACAAAGAGTAGTGAATAAGCACAGCTGTCCCACACCATTTTAAAGAGAAAATATTTTTTCATAATCCGTTTTTTAAACTAGTTTCAGCTATTAATGTAAAGTCAAAGATGAAACTGTACTTCTGGCAGAAATTGTGTCTGCAGTCTTTTACTTTTGTATAAAAAAATGACTGAAATAGGAGTGAAGAAAAAGAAGTATCATACAATTGCTTTGTCTCATCTAGAATACTGGGAGTTTAAGCTGTAAAATAACTACAGAAAAATAATGCTGTTTTTGCTTGGAGAAATCCAGAACAGTTAGGTTTTGTACTGTAGCAGTGCACTCATCAACTAGCAGTTATCAAAATGGCTAGAAGCCAATTTAAAATCACAAGTTATCCTATTGTAAAGGTTTATACAAGACCCTGACAACATGAATGTGGCATGCTCTGTAAGTATTTCCTAAAATCAAACTGTTGGTAGCTCGTAGCAGGAATAGGTAGTTTTACATACCTGCTCTACTTCTACTAAAGCCTGAGCAATGAAATTACAAAACCAGAAACTGTATCCTGGATTCTATTTGAACCTAAATGTGACACTCCTATCGAGATAAAATCTTGTCTAAGATATAACAATCTATTTTGACACATATAAAGGCTAAATCTCATACATTTAATTCCTAAATATAACACCCTATCTGTAGTTAGGGATGTGACACAGGCTAGCCCTGTTATCTGCTCTCAGAGCATTAACCTGGTGGCATTTAGACAGCGGTTGTGTTTTGATGCTGTAAGACGTTAAATGCTCACAATCCCATTGCCTCCTCCAGCTATAAGGGGTACTCAGTAAATCCTATAAGCAGGAATTACATTTAGCAAAGTAAGTCCTCCTTCTCTTGTAATCTGTTGAGTTCCTGAATTAGTGGAAGCATTCAGAATCCATTAAAAATAAACATTGAAAAGAAGCCTAAAGTTTGTATTCAGTCAGCATAAAACCACGTCTGATTGAAATTTCTAACTTTAGACAAAGCTTGGCTCCCAGTGGCAAGTGAAGCTCATGATTTTATTGTAGGAATGATGGGGAAATATGATAATGAAACATTTTGAATATTTAGAACAGGGAGAGCCTGGAGGTAGCCCCACTCAGTGTGCACAGCTGCAGCAAACCAGAGCTCCTAGATATATAAATACTCCTACTTATCAGTTGTTTTTCACACAGGTTTTTTTTTTAAAAAAAAGAGTTGCTGACGAAATTCACAATCCTATTATCAGTTTCACCACATGTCCCTGTTCCAAGTACCATCAGGGATTAAGCACACTTGTCTATATGTACTGGTTTCAGGAGAATAGAGACAGCTGTTGTGAGAAGTGCTGAGGTCAGACAGAAGAAGAGAGAACACACATAATGGAAAATGTCAGAAGCAAAGAGATGGAGAAGACTGATGAGATCACCAGCCCTCATGAAGTATGCCATGTCAAAGGTGTTTGACATGATGAAGTGAGATAACAAGCATATACCATACACTGAAAGTTTCTCTTCTTATAAACTCATATATCAGTAACTCTGGGGTTTTTTTGTTTTTGTTTTTTGACATGTTTCATAGAATGGTTTGGGTTGGAAGGGACCTTAAAGATCATCCAGTTGCAACCCCCCTGCCACTCACTAGATTAGGTTACCCAGAGCCCCACGCAATCTGGCCTTCAATATTTGCAAGGATGGGGCATCTGCAGTTTCTCTGGGCAACCTGTGCCAGTGCCTCACCACCCTCTGAGTAAAGAATTACCAGCACCTTCCGAGTCCTTCTGTGAAAGGGCTGTTCTCAGTGTTTGTGATTAAAGGCTCACAGGGAAAAAACCAGTCCTCCCATGGACTTTGACAGCCTAAGCTTTCCAAAGAGTCTGCCACAGAACTTGTAGCACAGAGAGCTTCAAATACATGGCAGCAATCAGGAGCCTGCAGCAAGTGAAGCTCCACAACTGTAGCTGTGTTAGAGGTAATCAATTCATCATGACAGTGCACTTTCACTATTATTTGCACTTACAGGTAATTATTAAAATCAGTAGATTTCAGAAGACTTCCACTCACGTTTGAGCAGTCTCATGGTACTTGTGAAATCGCTATACCAGCTCAGCAGGTTGCTCTAACTGCACAATCTCACACTTGCAACTTCTTCTATGTATTTATTTTGAGGGAAGATGAAATAGAGCTGGCTGGCTTTGGAGTTATGTGTGTAGCTGGCATCTGCCTCTGTTTCCCTGATACAATGTGTCTCGTAATAATGTATTTTTTAGTAAATAATAGTTCTATTAAAATGAACAGGTAATTGACATATGCTTGTGCAATTTATATTTAGTCCCCTAGTCTACGTGTTGTCTTTTTTAGTCTTTCTTATTTTTAATTGTATTGTTGGGTGTTCAGGGAAGCGTTTGACAGTCTTATGAGACAGACTTATGAAGCTGTGATCCATCAGGACCTTTTTCACAAGGGAGCAAGGATGTGTCTGTTCAGGACTATCCAAGAATTGTAAAGGTTAAAAGTGTCTTTGCAATTTCTCTTATGAGCTCATCTTCAATAGAAGCTTTGCTGTGATTTGCTGAAGCCCAAACACATCTCGTGACCAACCTTCAGCAGTTTCTGGACTACAAACAAACCTGAAATTCCACTTTGAGATAGAAAGTTCAAATTGGTAGTAAACAGTGAAAACTGAATGTCTTATTCATACGATGTACTTCTGGAGTTTAAGACCTGCAGTAATCCGATAGCTCTGCATCTCCATTCACTGCATGTGGTTATAAAATATTATCTCCAGCTGCTTCCTGCAAAAGACTTTCTATTCTGGGGCATAACAGTCTTCTGTAGGGATACATTAACTGAACTCGTATATATAGCCTGTCAAAAGTCATAAGCTAGAGAATTAAGTTTTTAAACATTTGTGAACTACCTTGTATAATGAACTTCTTACAAGCTTAAATTACTGAAAAGACTCAGTGAAGTGAGACATTTATTTTTTGTAGAGTGAAATCTTTTTAAAAGATGAGTTAGTGAGAAAATTCAGCATCTGAAGAAACATGACTATCAGAGTTTCTTCTAACTGTGGGATGGTCACATTAAAACAACATGCACTTATTTGCAGTGAATCACATTATCTATCATACTTTCCTAAATGAACACAAAGATGTAAATAAATATGAAGACTTCAACTGAAAAGTCACATTATTTGCAAGATTTTGCAGGATTTGTGCTGCCAGGTTATTTTACCCCTTGCATGTGTAAAAATACCAAGTAACAAAAGTTGCACAGGGCACACAACCTTCCTTCTTGAGACTAAAGGTCTATCACATAATCAAACACGGAAGTAAAAATTCCAACAAAAACTGTAATGAAATGATTACCCTCTAGAGTTCTAAATCAGCCCTAAAAGTAGTCTGTGGAGGTTTAGTCTCTACAGTCCTCCTCTTACAGTACATTTCCAGCTCTCAGTGTGCAGTCTGGCAGCAGTAAATGTACTGTAGCTGGGAGCAGCTGTTCATGATGGTATCCAGCAGCTGAAAAAAACCCCAGGGAGAATGCCAAAACCTGAAGTTTTAAAATCTACTCTAAAAACACCCTACCTTCCCCAGCTCCCCCTGTCCCTCAGCCCTTAAAGGACAATTTATTGACAAAGATAAAAGAGAACTTTGGAGGAAAAGAGCATAAATGAAAATGTAGAGTTTTTTAGTTCTCTATTTTTTTCTTCTCACCTTTTTTTCTCCCATCTATGTCTGTGCACCTTCTGAAACTAATCAGATGCCTTGGCACACCAGATTGTGTGGCCTTACGTGTGTTATAAATTCAGGCTTCTCTTTCTAAAAGATGTGTGTGATGGGATGTCTCCTGTGAATCTGCTACACCTGGAAGGCCAGGTGCCTCGTTTCTCCTAAATCTGCTTTGGCAACTTTTTAATATGCCTTTCTTGGAGCTAGCAGCTCCCAGGTGTTGGATACATCTTTGCCAGGAAAATGTACTTGTATTTTTGTTGCAGTGTCTTTTAAACTAATTTGAACTCCTTGTCATCCTATATCCTCCTTTTGGAAAATGTAGATGGACTTTGCCATTCTTAGAAAAGATGGAGTGGGGCTGAATTGTTGGTAGAAGGGTTGAAGCTGGAGCTGCTCATAGCTCATGTCCATGAGGCCCTGAAAGACAATTGCCATCTTGTCACTCCTATGGATTCTGGGAACAGCTGTAGCCTCGCCTTCTCTATGCTTTTCCTGAAGGAGCTGAATTAGGAACACTTCAGGTACTATCACAAATAATCTGTTTATTTTTACTGTCCTCCTGTCTAAACCCACTTTATGTAACTATTATCTGTCTGCTAATACTATGATTTAGGCTTTGTGTTACATGGAAGAGGCAAAGGGCATCACAGCATGGGTCTGGAATTGAGTCATTGGAACTGCTACTTATAAGATAGACACTAGTGGCTCCTCTAACTTCCTCAAGAGCTTTCTTCAAAGGAGTTATTAAATCTGCTTTACCCTACAGAGAGCTTTGGTCCCCAGATGCATGTAAAGAGTTTCATTTCAGAGTGCTGTACTTGGCATATATCCACAGAAAACGCAGCTGAAGAGGTGGCCCAGACAGCTCTGTCAGGAACAGCTTTCCACAGGGTTCCTTCGGAAAGTGTTTATAACCAATTCTATGAGTATTGCTGATGGTTTGTAGGTGTGTAGGCACCAATGACAAAAACTATTTGTGGTTAACCCTAGTGCTACACTCTGGTCCTAATTTCTATTTTGAATCTGGTTTAATTTATTTGCACTAGAGGAAATAGATGATCTGCACCTGACTGTACCTAGCATTGGATCTTTGCATTATGCTTATTTGGTTTATACCATTTAATTAAAAATGTGGCAGGGCATATTCTTAGTATAGCAAAACTGTCTCAGTAAATGATGGAGTTATGGATTATTCAAAACCAACTTGTCCATTGCTTTTTATTTTGACTTTGCTGTATTGCTGTCATCAAAATAATTTTTAAATAGTTTTTTTAAATAGAGTACGAATGAAATATGCAGGCAGCATCAGAAAGCAAATTGATCCTCTTGTCAGTGGGTCTCACAATACTGGCTGATTATAATTTTCTTTTTATGTGAGAGAATGTATTTCAGTGGAAACACTCCAAACTTAAGCCAACTTGAGAGTTTTAATTAAAAATCTTTGGCATTTGGCTGCTGCTGTCTGTGTGTAAGAGCGGGATGACACAACTTCTTGGTTCCTTTAGCTGTGCTGTGGTGTCACTGAACAAAGCTTCCTCCTTGCCTACTGTAAGAAGGAAGACAAATAAAATACTTATTCTTTTATTGTAACTGTTCATTCCTTCTGCTGTGGGGTACATGAGACTTAGACCATATTAGAGGCAGGAAATCATTCATATTTAGGAAGGCTGTTGTTAATGCTTGTCCCAGGAGCCGGAATGCATTTCTCAGCTAAAACCTATGATTGGATCAGTCACTGGCTATCAAAAGAACAACAGATGTCAATTCTGCTTGCGTTTGTTTTCAGTTATTTTCTATGTGCTATGAAGGGTATTACAGTACGGGGCTCTGCATAAGATTTATAAATCCTTTTTGTATGACATGAATCCAAAAACCTACTTTGGTGGGGCTGAGGGGTTTGCATCATGTGGTCTCCAGAGGCCTGTTCCAAACTAAATTATTACATGATTCTATTTCCTTATCTTGAATTTAGTCTTTACTCCCTTTTAAGTGAAGAAGTTTTACATTTAAATAGCAGGCCTGGGGTGAGGGAGCACAGCCACCCATGGTTCATTCCTGCTTGTGTGAGTCATTCACTACCTGGGTAAGAACTGAGGGACAGTGTTCATGAAGTTGTTGTCCAAGGTGCTTGTTCTGCAGGAGCCATCTGGCAAATGACTGTCTTACAAACGGTGGGAGTATTTAATCTCCAATGCGTCATGCAAAGCATGTAGTGCGTGATAATCCTGAAAAACATTTACTGCAGCACACTGGGTCCTGACTCAGGGAAAAGCAGCCGTGAAGGAATGTGAATGAGCTGGGAATATAAAAACACTCAAACTGATAGAGTGAGTAATTAGTTATCTGAAAGAAGAGTGTGAAACCCCATCCCTCTTACAGAACTCGAATGTAAAGCCAAAATCTGTTCAGCAAAGGGAGGTGGGAGCCCCATCAGGCTGTCAAGGTTATCCCTCTTCTTTCTCACCCTGCTGCTCTGGTCAGAGCCCTTTTGGTCCAGAGCAGGGAGGAGGGGCCCCAGGAACAGGCAGTGGCCTCCAAGAGTGCTCTCTCTAATTGCAGATGCGAACATCACCACTGTTCAATCAGCTCCTCTTTTCTCTGTCTGTCACTTTGATTAATTTTTGCAAGGATGTTCCCCAGTGTCAAGGCTGATGATTTAAGATTAGCCTAGGTCAAAGAAACAAGTCTCTGACACATTTCAAGACTGATAGATAGGAGCAATCTTGTATAGAGAAGACAGTGGCTCATTAGGGCATTTCAAGTGGAAGGAAATGTTACATTCTGTGTTGCACAAGGCAATTTAATTTTTAAAATTATAAACTGTTTCAGAATGAGGAGAAAATGACTCTGTTTAATACCTATTGTCCACTGATGTTCCCATTTAAAGAGGGTATATCACCCTCTCTTTTCCAAAGGGTAAAAAAATGTCAGAATAATGAGGAATGTGCTGAATAGGCAATGGGACTTTTTTTTGCTGGCAAGGTACTAACTGGTGAAAATGCAAATGCCTGACCTTTAGATTTCTGTTGTGAGTTTTGAATGTGTACCTTTGCTATGAAAAGTGAAATTCTTATATGATTTGTGATGGAGTTGATGAACAATATGACTCTAAAGACTAAAGCATTAAATCTGGCTGTGGATATTAAGCTACTGAAGAAATATATAGTGTTTCTATGTTTTGTCAGAAGACTACAAACAAGGAATAATTGTAAATAGTATTGGTCCCTCTCCTGTTATTTCACTTTACTGATCTTTCAAAAGCTATATTAAAGCTTGAGTTTTTATCCACCCATTAGAAACATTTAAAAGTGCAGGTAAACTCTGAATTCTTCCTCTAAAAAACTGAGCCCTAGAGTTACTAAATATGTTCAGAAGGATGATTCTACTGAAGATTATTGTCTCCTAGGAGATAACAATCATCTTCATTTTCACGCTTCTAGAAAATACTTAATACCTTAAAGAATCACTGAACTAAGAAATTAAGGTCTATTGCTCGTATGAGAACAATAATGTCTCCAGATTTGCTGTTTTCAAGTAGCCCTTTGAGTACTAGTGTCTACATCAATTTGATTTTTTCATATGTAAAATTCTAGCAAGAAAAACGGCCATGTGTTTCCAGTTCTTGATTTTTATCTCCTCCTATGTTGTAGATGAGTTAGGCCATAAATCCTTTGTGTTGCTGCACATCATTTGGAGCAATTTATCACACAAATACTGTGACAGATCCACGCTCACTGAATTTTCTTGCTGTTACATGAAACTACCTGGTTCCTGTGTACCTGAAGCAGCCACTGTCACTCCTGAGCATCATGTTCTTCCTACTCGTACTAATGGTGATACAGGCACTGGCCCCTATTTGCATCCTTGCTTGAAATCCATGATGAAGCATAATTTAAAACTAACCAATTATCAGTGTTAGGCTGCAAAATTTGGATAATGTTTTGACTTAGTAGTGTGTCATCCACATAACCACTGAGGTAAAATAAATCCTCACAAGGAAGAAAGCTTGCCTAAAAGGTTAACAGTTTGGAGTGTAAACCTCTTTCTCCAGGGATTATTTGATGCAAATAATGAATCATATACTCCTTTATAAACAGTGCTAGAGATGGGTTGAGTATGTAGTCCATCCTTCTTGAGAAATCACATCTGAACAGCTCTTCATTCTCAGTTGCAGGCTTTTTATTCAGAATTACTGAATGGATTCTTATGTAAACATATTTCAGTCTACTGAAGGATTACAAATGTGATTTCAATATTCAGCATCTGTCTGATTTGTTACTTTCAGGATGTGGTATTGGCTGCCCCTGTTTCGTGGTTGGATGAATGTAGCTCTAGCAAAGCCTTGAGAAATATTATCAAAGCTAAAAATATTTTAAAAATACTGATAGTTCTTGATTTTTATCTCAAGGGATCTTTACATATTCTATTCTAGGTTTTCTGAGCTGAACTTTGCTAGAGGCATTGTTACAGGGAGAAAATATCATAAAATTTGATGTGGTGAAACTGAAAGCATATGTATGTGCGTGGATTTCTGTGTCAGGACTTAAGCCTCAGGCACTGTGGACATTTCTTCAAGCACTTCTGTTAAATCCATTAAGCATTAGCCTCTGCAGTGCTCTGTTAATCATCACCAAGTTTTGTAAGCTAAAGGTGATAAAACATGAAGGATGAAAGAGATTGCCAGGCAAATAAATTTAACTCTGTGGATATAACTCACATGTCATATCACAGATATGGCATTATTCTGGTGCTGTCTATGATCATATACTTTGGGTATGGATGTCACCTTATTTTGTTTTACAACAAAAACAGGGAATAGGGAAAAGGTATTTAATAGGATATGACAGGGTTGGTGATGTTGCCAAAATCTGAGAGAAAGAGATGTGCTAGGATGTACTTGATGAAATTTATAATTTGCTGCCAGAAACTAATTCTCCTTGGCTTTGTATTCTGTTAATCTCTCCTTGAATTTATCTGCTTTGAAACTTCATGAAACTATTGGCTGACTGATTTGCTTAATGCAAATTTCTACAGAAGTTTCAATTTTTTTCATTTTTAAACTGATACTGAGGAAGGCTGTACTGAAATGCTAAGTAGGGCCCAGGCTAGGTACAACTGTTTTTAATGGTCTAGCCTGCACTATCTGACACCTTCTCTGGAATCCAGAGGGGCCTGTTTAGACATAGATTGACTTTTCTGACATTTCTGACTTCACAGCATAGCCAAGAGGCAGGGATATCCTGCACAAAGATATTAAGACAAATATTTAAGTGTTAAGCAGTCTGAAAAGACTCAATAAGCAATGATTGGTTGTATTTTTGGAGCATCTGAATTGACTAAAGGTGTCAGAATACTCAGCATTATTTACAGCACTTTGCAAAATATTTGAAGAAGTAACGTTTTGTTACTTCTCCAGGCTCTGTTTATCATTTCTTGGTATTTTGGTTTTTATTATAGTGCACTTGGTAGACGCATGTTTCATCTTGGACATTTGGGACACAATCCTTGATTGTTACTAGCTGTAATAAGTCCACTAGCAATATTTTGCAATTTTCACCACCTTTTAGCATGTATTTTCTTACTGTCAGGTGAATCTACAAAATAGGGTAGATCTTTTTGACAATTTGTGCATGAACATTTCTGCTGAAGGAGGAAATATATAGTATCTCAGAAATAGGCATGGAGTACTGTTTAAATACTGGAAGCTTTGACTGCTTTTGAACTTAAAATGCCTCTCTTATCTATTTATGTTATCATTCTCTAGTATCTAGAAACAGTGAAGCAACAAATTCCTATGTAAGTACTTTCATCCTTGCAAGTGCAAAATGAATTTTTTTCTGCTGTGACTGAGCATATCCCAAACAATTTTAAGCCACTGATTGATTTTCTCTTGCTTCCTGTAGGGTTTTTAGTTTAATAAATAGTTTCAGCAGTGGAATGCAGAGTGACTGATTTTATCCTGTGGTTAATCTCATATATGACAGTTGAGGTATACTTCTGGCTTTTTTCTCCCATGTTTTTTCACACAAATATTTATTTATTCATAGCTGTCTCATAAACGACTACACAGTCGACTAGATGCTGTTTCTAATATTCCTTCTTCCACAGTGTAGTAAATCCAATAAATCCACTGATAATTACAGGGTGCTTCTTTCATGAATGTTTCTGAAATAATTCAATCAACAGCTGTTCCTCCATCTAGTGGCACCTATTGACAATAATCCATTTGAAGTGCACATCTTTAATGCCATTCTCACAAAGACCTGAACAGATAGGGATGTGCATGCCCTGTTTTTCAGGTAGAGACTCAGGAACAGTGTGATTGATTTCCAAAGGGTCATGGAAGTGCATGGGAGGGCGGGGGTTTGAATGTTTATCTCCTGTTCATAAGCTCACTTTCTAATCAATGAATTATTTTTTATCTCCTGGGTGGGAACTGTGGGTGCTATTTTAAAATCTTTTTCACTTGTAGACACGTGTGTGTTTCCAGTGGAGGCATAGACTTTTGCAGAAGGAATTTAACCCTGGCAACTGTGACATCACTTTTGTTAATTGCATCTCTCAGTCTCTCTAAATATTATTCATGAAGTTTCCCTCATTGTGAATTTTCCCTGTCTGTGGGCCACAGGTGGAAAACTGTGGGACATCGGTGTGGACTAAGAAGTAATGGTGGTATTTTGGCACTGTTTTGTATTTTACTACCGCTGTCTGGAGGGTTCTACAGTCCCTTGGACATTCTAGATCAGTTATTGGCCCTGACTCATTTGTTCCTTTACAATAAATGGCTACTTAAACCCTAACTACTACTACTCTTACAATAAATCTTAATCCCTTTATGCAGTTGGTTATCTAATTTGACCACTACTGCATGGCAAGAAATGAGATGAGGTCTTCTCCAGTGAATCATCTGTCTCTGAGAGTAACTACCTGCCAGCTGATCAGAAACCACACTGCTCCCTGTAACGCCACGCTTTCTCCTCTTTGCAGAATCATCCCACAGAAAAATGAATTTTGGGAAGTTTTAATTAGTGGTAGAAGAAACTACCTTAGGATCTACTTAGATTGTATGATTTGGAGGTGTGCAACAGTTGCCTGTCTTGCCCACAAGAATTTTGACTAGTTTACCTTTTTAAAGTCTTTCCTTTGGTTACTTGCCCTTTGTACTCTTAGATGATCTGGAGCAAATATCTCCCGCTTCGCTGCCCATCTTGCACTGATTGCTCCTTCTGTCACCCTCCTACTCCACCTTGTAGTAGACTTGTGAACCAGACACGAGGGCAGAGTCAAAGGAAATTAGCAGCAAGGAGGAGTCCAAAGGTAAAGTGAAAACATAATTTTAATCAAAACCAACTTGTCTATTATGTGTAACAGGAATGGATATATATATTCCCTCTGCATAACTTTCATATATATTCAGCCACAGCTTATTTCTGAGAGGAATGATGCTTAAATCAATGTGATTAGGTTTAGCTCTTGGCTCTGCTACAATCTTTTTGTGAAACTTTGCCCAGATTCTTATATTGTTTCCATTTGTCACCTCTGAGAGGACAGTGATAACTATTAGCTCATTTACAAATTAGAATTTCAAATGTGACAGTCTTTTTAGGAGCTGGAGTTTCATTTAAAACATAATTCCTGTTAGATTTTTGCCAAGTTTTTCATTGCCAAAAGATACAGACAGAGGTCAGTGATATTTTTAAAGCTATCTACAAAGATTAGGTTGCTGATCCTAAAGCAAGTTGGGGAGCTAGTAATTTGGTGATTCTGTAAATACTGCAAAGCATCATCTTTTGGCACTTAATGAAGTGAGACTAAGGCTCAGACAGAAATAAATTGCTTCAGCAGTGGGAAAACATTACGTGTCTGCTCATCTACCCCAGAGATCAATAGTGGACAAATACTGTTAAACACTTTCATTAATGACCTGATTGATGGGCCACAGTGAGCCCAGCAAGACTGCAGAGACAAAATTGGAAGGAGTGCCTGGGTCACCCAATGAGTGTGCTGTCATTCAGAGAGATCTCAAGAGGCTGGAAAAATGGGCTCCCGAGGTCAACAAAGGGAACTGCAAAGTCCTGCACCTGGTGAGGAATAACTCCCTGCACCAGTACAGGGCGTCTGACTACAAAGCAGCTTGGCAGAAAAGGGCCTGGGGGTGGCACCAAATTGAACATGAGCCAGCAATGTGCCCTTGTGGCAAAGAAATCCAACAGCCTTCTGGTCTTGCATTGGGAAAATCATATCCAGCAGACTGAGGAAGGTGTTTCTTTCTCTTTACTCAGCCCTGGTGACATGCAGAGCTCAATATGTAAGTGGGACCTCTAGGATATTCTGGTTTTGCATTTTGCAGAATGCATCTCCCTGTTGGAATGCTTAATCCAGTTATGTTTGCAAAATGAATTGAGAGGCTCAGATGGAAGGTGAAACAAAGGTACCAAGAATTAATTAGATGATATTTACACTTAAGCTAAAGGGCTCTGAACAGAAGAACCCAGGGGATCTTTTTTTTTATGGCAAAAGTAATATTTCGTTCCAGGGTTTTTACTAGGCTTAAACATCTCATATCTGAACATTTTGCAGTCCTTGCTGATATAATTGCATCTGCAGATGATGAAAAGAAACAACTTTTCCTGTTGAGAATATCATAAACAGATGCTGAATTCACAGTAGATTACAATACACCGAGTCTCTGCAATTTTTACCAAAGAGGACAAGAAATTGCTGAGTATTATGTTGGATAAAGCATAGCAGGAATACACATTTTCCACAGTTGTGGAGTTTATTTTCCTAAGCCAGCTGAAGTTTACATACTGAAATATATCCATTCTGCTAAGAAAAATTAATATATATAATGTACCAAACATTCTAATTTACATTAATTTTCAACTAAATGGTTGTTATGTGCATAGAATGCAAATTTTGGTCATACAGGATTGTCCATGAGGACTTTGGTTGCAAGAATTAAAACTGAGAGAATAGTTTGGCCACAAGAGAGAAAAACTGCATATTTCCCATCCTAATTAAAACTGTCTGTTGATCCTAGATTGATGTAGAAGAGCTCGACTCAAAGGATGCCTTTTCGGTTCACACTGAGACTGGCTATTGATTTCAGCACAATGACAGAGAACAACAAAGGCAGACAAAGCAGACGTCTGCTGTACACGTGCATGTGTCTGCAGCTGGTTAGGAATTAAAGAATGTAGGAGCTGGAAGGTTTGGGTCTTGGTACCAGGTGCAGGGTCAAGAAAGCACAGATTGAAGCTGAAAGTCAGTGGGTGATTATGAGAAGATACTTTAAAGGCTGAAAAATTTAGAAAGTAATATCCAAAAGCCTGTGCTCAACCTCTACTAATAGGAACCCTGTGCATGAAGTTACGGAGACACATTTGTTCTGCATATTAAATGCAAATCTGAACATTCATGCTTCCTATTTTACAATAAATCTGATACAACTTTCTACAACGTGGTGATTTGTGTTTACTGGCATTCCTTCAACAAGGGGTGTCTTGCTTTATGTACATATCACAAGAAAGAGGTGGTAACTTAAAAGACTCTTCTAGATTAAAGCCCAGTATAAATCAGCGTGTTCAAAAGCATCAGAAGTCACCTGCTTCTTGCAGCTTTCATTAAGAAGCAGATCCCTCTTTGGAATGCAGACTTGGTAACAGCTAATTAGTTTATGTAGCTAATCTTCTACACAGTCTTGCAGGTTATGAAGATAAACTAAACAGGGTGATTAGAAAAAAGCATCTACAACACACTAATAATAGCCAATCCCTAGACATTTCCCCAGTTTAATGTATATTAAGATATCACTCAAAGCCAAATACTGTTGGAACAGCTGAGAGAAGCTGCAGAAAAGCCCTGAGTGTGATTCATGGCTGACTACTTTGGAGTTAAATACAGAAGGGCTGCTTACTGTAAGATGCTTTTCAGTGATGGAATTGGGGGTTAGGAGAGATCAGATCAGAGTTAAAAAATGATCCAGGCAATTCTGGGGAGGGAAGAAGTAACCTGATTAATCTGTTCTGTGGTGTCATGGCAAGAATGAAATAAGGTGCTGCAGCTGAACTCTATGGAGGCAATTTTCAGCTGAGTGAGATGTGGGTATGGAAAGGCCCATTTTACAGTGAAATAGATCAAAGAGATTTTTTCAGATTGTTGTTACTTAGATTTATATGGTAGCAGTCATGTTTGAACGAATAGTCCCCTTTTCAAAATATTTTGTTGCTTTAGTAACTCTTCAGTTGCTAAATTCAAAGGTATTTGTACCTTTATTTTAAAAAGAAAATAAATTCTGTTTTGTCAGTGTGTTTTGTCTGTAGTTCCAAGTGCAGTAAAATCAGATCAGCTTAAACATAACTGGTCTTTTGAAAAAAACCAAACCAAAAACATAGCAAACAAACAATTCTCAGTTGTTTATGCTTAAACATTCTTGGAGTATATTTATGGATCCCTTTGCACACACGTGTATTTTCAGCCTGAGGAGTTTTATATCCTCAAATTCTTGAATCCTTCCCACTTGCAGGCCTATGTCTTCTGAAAATTTGCTCTCTTGAAGAGAAAATAGTGAGTTTAGATTCAGTGTTGTCCTAATGTGTCACTGAAAGTCAAGAATTTCTGAATTCTTAGGAAATATAAACCAACTCATTAAAAATAATGAGATAGTAAAAATAAAACTCAATTACTCTACTTGCTTAGTTGCTTGTTAAGTCTTTACATTTTAAAGTTTCTCTCGACAGGCATAAAACCTAAACACATTTTTCCAAAATCAAAAGAGAGCTTTAGATATATTCCTGTGACAATAGGGGCTGGCAGTCCTAAAAAGAAGAGGATGAGACCAAAAAGCAAATTGTTGAAAATGGAAAATAATACAATAACAATAAAAAAGGAGTGTATGGAAGAGAGCTCCTCTCTGTGGTACACAGTTGTGGACGGCAGTCAACTGGAACTCACTGTATGTGGATATTTTGTTTATTAAGCCAGAAACATGTGTACAGGAAAGGGGCAACCAATGGGGATGATATGACTGAGGAACTGACACTCGTGTGTAACAACTTGCATTTAATTTCTGTTTTATTGAACACTCAGCAGACAGCTCAGTGAAAGGCACAGCGTCTGTCTTTTTTTAACATAATCAAATTCTCACTGATTTGCATCTCAGATTTGTTCTGATAATGAGCTGTTCTGTGGACATGACATCATCTATTGAAATCAGTTGGAACATCACACAGTTATTAATATATTATCACTAAATTGATAGTGAATGGTTTTTGAAGTCATAAAATGAGGGACCAGATTATTTCACAATGAAAAAGATGTAAAATACCTAATTACTTGGATTGAATTGCCTAAATGATTTTATTCTGCACTTTGTGTGTTAAACTCTGACAAATGAGGGCAATTAATACCATACTAAAGTTCAGAGTGTGCAATGCACAGCACACACTGCCAAGGGAGGTTATTTCTTCTCCCTGGTACAGCTGTATTTCACAGTTATGCTCAGGTATCAGGGCTCACCTGTTACCATTTCAGCCTAGACTCCAACAATATATGTGTTACCATGATTTTATTGTGTCTGTACTTGCATGGTGTGTGTCATATGTTGTATGATGTACAGTTTGTGCTGGAAAGGTTGTGAGTGCTTGTGAGATCTTCTCCCCTGTTACACAGCTTTACAGTAAGATGGTCCACATGCCTCAGCACTCCAAAATCTAGTCAATGGATCAGTTATTTTTTAAGTGTTAAGTATTAATTATATACTGTATACATGCCCTCTTCTATGCATTGCCTTTCCCTTGTTGGGACAAGTTCCTTTAGGTAGACAGATTTTAGATGTAAAATTTCTACCCTAGTCATGTAAGTTCTAAATTTAATTTATCTAATAAAATGCTTTCTTGCACAAAGAGCTTCCAAATGAGATAAAGGTTGGTTTTGTTGTTGCTGTTGTTTCAAACGAGTTTTTTGATGAAAAAGGAGGGTCCCTACCCTAAAATTAATTATTTTGCAGTTTATCAACTATCTAGTTTTGCTTCTGGACATCTCCATCTTGATAGTATTGAACGCTCTAATGCTGCATCTGTAAGATTGGTAAAATAAATGTTCTTGTGTCCCTTTTGCCTGCTTAGTTTAATCTTTGAGTCTTTATTGGAGCACAGCAAGCTAAAACAACCATATAATCCTTCTCTTTCACAAAGTAATGCCGTGGTTAGAATAATCATCCTGTATCCCATTCTTTCTGTTTCCCAAAATTATTTAACCTTCCTTAACCCATCAGAGTACTCACATGCCAAACTGTAGGACACCTTGGGGTACTGGAAGTCATTCTTGCCACTTTTTTATCAAAGCAACTCCAATTTATGTGGAATAAATATTTATCAGTGGACTGGAGACAGCCCTGTTTAACAATATAGAGGAAGCCTAGCAGGGGGACAACTGAGGGGGGGAGTACCCTGAGTTTCAGACTCTCTCTCTACCGAACTCTTCATTTTTTGTTTTCAAATTATCAGCAAAAGAAAGAATAAAATGCAGGTGTTTTTTCTTTCCAGCTTGACTACTTTGGCCGCTGGGCTATATCCAAGTTTGCTTTTATCCCTTTTCTGACTGCTGCTATGAATATTTAATCAACTCCATGCACAGTGGAGCAAATTCGGCAGGAAGGAATGAAAATTCCATTAATATAGCAGATTGTCCTACATCTGCTTGTTTGGGGACACCTTGAAGGTGGCAGATGTTGTTTTGGATTCCACAGACACACTGTGGAATGGGGTTCCTCTTTTCTGGAGCCAGAGAGCTGTGTGCTGGACAGGACACTGCTGCTCCTCTATTTGCTGTAGTTTGGGAGGGGGGACTTTGGTCATCAGTTTCTTAACAGCAACATGTTGGCTATCAGATTCCTCGAAAGGGCTCTAAAGAACTGGTTTCTGTGGCCCAGTAATAAGCCAAACCAGCCTTTTCTGAGTAGTGGATTTCTTAAGCAGCTCCTGCTCCAGCTATTAATGAATGTGAATGGGGATTTCATGCATGCATTCACCTAAGGTGCCTGGGGCCCAGCTGTAGTTCTCAGGACACAGTGCAATACTTCTGAGTTAGGTGATGGCCTCTTCAGCACCGTGGTGCCCCTGTGGTGCTCCTGCCCTGACCAGGTACTTGATGGAAAGATTAGAATCCTAATAAGCAAGTGTTTTGCAAAGATTTCATCTCTTCTCCCTTTTTTTTTTTTCTTTTTTCAGCTTAAATCATTTTTTAATCCACAACATTTTTCAGAATATTCACGATAATAAAATAAAATGGTTGTTCAAATGATCAAAATTACTGCCAATAGTTCATGGAAAAGACAAGTTGCATTTTTAATGATGCAATTTGAAAAGCATATGTCAAAACACAAATGAAACAGCTTACTAAAGATCATGCCAGCTGGGGTAGCAAAGCACATTACTGTCAGATGAAAGGCAGGGAATATACAGCTCTGACTTCCACCTTCCCTGCTAACCAGCATTCCACATGACCTTCTCCAGTATTTTTGAGCTGCAAAGCCACAGTAACACTTGCAGGTACAATAAAGAACTATTTTGGTCCTGTTTTACAGATGGGGTACTTCAAAGCAAAGAGAAGTAAAAGTACAAATGTGGAGAAGACAAAGAAATATCCTCTGTTTCTTTTAGCTCACAGGCAAACTCTAATCCCCATACATTAATCCCTATCACAATAGGACAGAGAAGAGCTGAGAATGTTGAGCTGGCCATATCAATTTCTGATACTGTTTTATAGTAAACCCAGATGAGACCAGACCTGTCTGAGCTGAGTAAACCTGTCTCTGTTCCAATCTAGAGACAATGTTGTTCTGTTTCCTTAGTAGCCTCTAGAGGCACTTGAAACACACTGCCTTCTCCCTCAGTACTTCAGGCAGTGTCTCATTACAAGGTGATAAATAACTCGCCTGCGGTTTCTGCAGCTCACTAATACCAGACAGAAATAAAACCAGCCAGAACTTTTCTTGCTATTCATTTTCATCTTAATGAATACTGAATAGAAATATCTTCTATTAATGAACTTTGATGGCAGCTGAAGTCTGGACAGGATGGAAAGAAAATAGAGAACCGTGTCACCCTCTGTACACAGTGACACTCTTCACATTCCTCCAATATACTTCTACAGTTGTCAGCTTTGGTGCTTCATTAGATCCTTTCTTCTTTCACCTGCATAATTTTTTTTCTGCAGCTTTTCGTGCCTAGGATGATCTTTTTGAGATGCTGCAAAGCCTCTAGCCTTTTTCTGTCTAAATGTAACTCTTATGGTCCTGGTCTCTGGAAGGAGTTTTCTAACAACAGAGTCAGAAAGAATTAGAAGAGAGCAAAATCTTGTACTTGATGTGGATAAGTAAAAGCATGGTCCAATAATCAGAGCTGAACTTGATTTGCTTGCTGTAGTTCATCCAAAAAATGACTGGTTCTTCAGGACTTTCTATATTTAATTAGCTGTAAACTCATTAAGATAATTTTGATTGACTTTTTTTTTGATTGACTGCTGACTTGGTTTTCTGCTGCTTATAAAAAATAATGTATTTTTGCTTAGTTGTACAGTTATGGTTTGCTGTGGAAAAATCTAATTGTAAACTGTCAGTGGCATTGCCAGGAATCACCACGGAGGCTGGTCTCCACTTACTAATGGGATTGCTGTCTGGTATTTTCTCTACTCTCTTCAGTTTGTAAATCTCTATTACAAATCTTAGCATTCAGGCAGCCAGCCTTTGTTTCTCTCCTGACCTTTCCCTACTGGCCTCAGCAGTTTCTCTCTAGTCTTGCTTGGCTCCTTCTCCTTCTCTTCATTTTAAGTGCAGGTTCTCTGTTACTGTTAGATCTTTAAATAGTGAAGCTGTGTGATGGGCTTTTATTCGCTGCACTTTGTTTCTCAGTCTGTCACAGTCACACTAACAATCCAAACCTGGATATCTCCCACATGCTGTTTTCGTAGCTTTCTAACGCAAACTGGGAGAGGAACAAGACCCTGTAAGGGGATGGTATTTCACCATTTATTTTATGTGTCTGGTAAGTGTGAAACATTACTGGCAATAGTATCTTTGCTGTTGTACGGGGACTTTAGAGTAACTGTTGCTTTTGTGAGAGTTAACGTTAGCAGCAGCAGGGACAGCCAGGTCTCCGAGGAGTGACGAGCATGGGAGAGGAAGGAAGAGAGGCTTAGAGGGTTAGAAGAAATCCTGTGCTTTCCCCCTCCATAATCTTGACCAAGGCATTTCATTTGGCTTCATGTGGAAGTCTGACATTTCAAATTAAATAAAGAAACTTTCAACATACCCTTCCTCTTACTGAGTTCCACAGTATTTTTATAATAGTATTGTTATCAATGTAACAAGATTAAACTCAAATTGCCTGTATTGAGTTAGATTCTGCTGAAGAAAGCAGCCTGTACCCAAAAGCATGTTTGCTTTTATAAGCTGCATCAGCTAATCTAATAAAAGATAGCATTTAAAAAAACCCCAGCCCAACTCTTTGTTTATGCCTATTCCTCATATCCTCCTAAATCAATAAATAAAGTTAAGGGTATCTAAAAATAAACTGGGCTTGTTTTATGGCAGGTTCCCAAGCATATCATGCAAAATACCTTAAGAATCTGGCTATGCATCTTAACAATATTTCATCTGGGAGGCAACTGCTAGCAAGAAAACTAAGCAGAGATGAGGACCTGAAACATTTTTTAGAATGTAACTTCTTTCATTTTGGATAAAAGACTTAATTATGTACAGACACTAAATCCTTGAGCCATGCAAAGTGGCATCATAAATTGTTTACTTCTCAGTGATTCCTTTCCTATGAGCTAAACTGCTTAGAACAAGATAATTTCACACACCACCTGACAGTGCAAATGTGTTTCATTCTTACATGCTCCATTTGTACTGGACACTTTGGTACTGCTATAAATAAATTAAATACACGGCAGGTAAAGAGATTAGAACCACGTTTTTTTAGTGTATGCTGGAAGCTTTCAAATAAGAATCTCTTAATGATGCATTAACTAAACCATAGTCCTGCAGTTAGTAAGGCAACATTCCACTGATTTTTTTAATACAATACAATGAAAATATTCATACTTATATCTAACCTTTTGATCATCATCTGAACATTTAGTGTTATGAGATATGGTTATAGTCTTAGAAGTGCTTATTCTATAATTATTTGTATGGAAAAGAAATAATAAGTTCACACATTTTACCCTTTTCTTGTTTGTTTGGGGTTTTTCCCCCCTTTCTTCAGCTTCTTAACTGGAGTGGAACCTTCTAAGGGAGTGTCAGAAATTTCACCAGTCACTGAAATGGTTCATCCCCCACTTTGTGTTAGTGTCCAATATTTGAAATCAAAGTACTTCTATAGTACCATAGCAATCATGAGAGCAGTCTGATCCTGGGGAACTGTGAAGTACTTTGTAGAACTGAGATCTGACATTTCTTTGGGGTCACACAGTGCCTTATGAAATGAGAGAGAAGTCCACCAAATGACACTGCCAGATATTTTGCAGAATATCTGTTGGAAGCTTTTTTTCTTTCTAATCTCCCTAGCATAATATTACTATAGGTTGTCCTGCTATCCAGAGAATTGGTGTAGATTGAGAGACACAGATGGAGTATTGTCCTTACATATAGTATTTCAGGCTCTGAAATTCTTACTTTTTCTTCACTAATTGGTACTTAAGAACTTGCAGTTACAAGAGTTATGATTTGAGTCAGGATTAAAAACAACAAAAGAAATTTTTCTGATTTTCATTTTGCATTGACCATTGAAGAAACTTAATTAGTATGATTTAAAGCTGTAACTACTTTTATCCTCAAAAAATACTGAAACACGGTTTCCCTTAAAAATACTTCAACAACAAAACAAAAAAACCTCTTATAAACCAGCCAGTTTTGGGAACTTGCTGGTGTGCTCTTTTTTTTGGCACATGTTCTGAAATAATCAAACCCCTCTGAGAAGGCAGGTTATCACCTCCCTACATGAAGAGCACTCTTATGTCTTTCTATGTGAAAAGCAGGCAACCTGGGGGGAAAAAAACATGTCTTTATTGGTGTCAGAACCAATCATTTACATTAATGCTTGAAGACTGATCTATGTTTTCACTTTTCTAAAGCAGCATTCAGACTTCTACAAAGTAGAATAAGCTCAGTAGGGGAAAACATAAGTTTAGAATGTGTTAACTGCATATTTTCTTCTTTTAAAGCTACATAAACATATAGCAGGAGGAGAAATTTTTCCATAAAATAAAATAGTATTTACATGAATATTGTAATTAAAATTATGGCTCTGTCCCAATTTTTCTGTGAGAAACTATTTGGAACCCTCTGGAAAGAGTTCCTCTACATATCAAGTATTAAATTGATGCAAATCAAGCTTATACTGCACTATACAATGTGACCATTTGATAACTCTTCTGTGACAGCTTTCAGTGATATTGCCCACAGACTGTGTTTAACTTCAATATAAATGATAGTAAAGAAAGTTCTGTCCTGGCTTGCACTGAGTGCCTCCAGAATATAGGACATGACTATAAAAGAAACATGTATAATCTATTCTTTAATGATGAGCCACATAAATCACTGGACATGTTGAGAATTTTGACTGGTTTGAGTCTGACCTATAGCAAGCAGCTGGACTGAGGTCACTGCACTTCACCTATTTTGTGTGATTTCTGCCAGACTAGGAAGTGAAAAGCTGTAAGTGCCTTTTCTTCCCTGGCACATGACCTGGAAACCTGTTGTGTTGTAAAATACAATATAGGCACAATGTGTGGAGGGGAAAGCCCAAACTATCAGCGCCTATTCTCAAATAACTCATTCCTCCTGTTCCCTATTCTGTGGCTTCAACAAGCAGAAGGAAAGAAAAAAAACATGGAGCATGAGTAGTGGCTCAGAAGCAGACCTATGCTACCAAAGCATTAGTTCTCACTTCTTTTATTAGCAGCAATGGTTCAAAGGTCAGATATCAGAATTCTCATTAATTCACCCTCTGTCCTGTTCATTCCCCTGTGATTAGCACTCATGAAGCAACTCACCACCTTTTGCTGCACAGTCAAAATATAATGTTCCCATTTAACCAGTAAGGCATATGGAGTTCTTTCATAAACGCTGTGAGGTGCTTGTACACACTTACAAGGCAATAATCTGACTGCAGTTATTATACAATTAAACAAGACAGAACATGACAGGAATAATAAAATCAGTGTAATAACTGAGAAAGGGAGAAAGTGTTAGCTAAACACTCTATATCCCAAATACTTTTAACAATTCAAGATTTAAGGGGATTTTAATGTTATGCTTACTTTATTTTTGGAATTACTTCAGGAGGTAAGGTGTAAGTCAGATACCACTGCTACTGTTTGCAAACACCAATGAAGTCCTGTAATCAAGATTATGCAAATAAGTCCTGATCAAAGTGCATTTTCTTTATCTTTTTATTTCCAAAAGTGAGTTTTGATCAAAACCAAATGATCAAAAACCACAGATTTTGGTCCCCTCCTACAGCATGAGCTGATACTAATTATGGCATTTGTGACATTTATGTAAGACTGGAGTTCACAGTGGAAAGAGTTGTGTAAGGGGCAGGTTGATTAACAGTGTGGCATCTGAGATTATTTTTATTGCCGTGTTGAGCAGACCAATTTGGGAGGAAATTGGGTTTGTACTGGGCTTCCAATTTAGAAACCTGCCAGTGAATTGTGCTGGAGAGGAAACTGTAATTGAGAAACTGCAGTTAGGTAACAGTGTTTGGACATATCTAGCCAACCTGCCTTAAAGGTACTGGGGAGAAACATAAAAGGAAAGAACTTCCCTTTGTTTTTTCTTATCCTCTGTAAAACAGCACGTCTGAGCTGATCTACAGACTTTAGATCAATGGAAAAACCCTGAGCTGAGCTTGTAGCACCCACCTGTTTCAAACACTCTTTATGTGCCTGTACTGCTGCTGCACAGCAGTGCTCCCTGCAATGAACCAACCAAATTCTTTTTAATGTGCAAAGATTACTCTGGTTTTAGGATTACAAGACTGCTTTTGTCCTCATATTGGACTATGACTCTTCAGGATCTCAAGCTGATCACTGATCCTGAATCCTAAGAACTGGAGCACTATATGCCACTCTAGACAGTAACAAGAGTGATGCAGGCTTTCCAAAATATCATTTGTGGAGCTCTCATAAGCTGATATATACTGAAGTTGGACTTATGACCAAAGCAGATAAAATGTTCCTCTATGTATTTAGGACTTTTCTCATCCTCTTAGATGAGTGGCCTTTGCACAGATTGTCTCTGATACATAGTTGAGTACAATACTAAGAGTTTGTATAAATAATAAATAAGCAGCACAATGATCTGTAGTAAATTACTGTTTGAGGAAACAAGGCCTCAATTTGAACGATTTTCATGCTTATGATGACAGATGTGATGTTGCTGTGTGCTTTTCATGCTGCTGGCACTGAAAGAACCCAAGCACTTCCATCAATATGGAAGGGAGTTTGGCAGGAATAGCTTGGAAAATTGTGATGTTCCCTACAGTGTGAAATTATATTGGACGCCTTGGACAGCTGTTTGTAGTTCATTGCTTTGTTTTTGGAAGATGACTGGGTTGATGTTAGGATTATCTAATCACTGAGAGTGAGTCTTGCAAGGAGGTAATCTCAAACTGTTTGTTGGTAATGGGACTCAGGCACAGAAAGCAGCAGCTAATGCTCACTAGTAAGAATAAGTGCCTTTAGTTGACTAGTGTAACTTAAGCAGATCTTTTGAAAACATATATTTTGAGACATAAAATCACACTTTATATACACAGTCTATTACAGATACACTTTTTTAAAACATTCATTGCTTTAAATCTCCAATTTTCACGTACAGTTGGTATTTTCCAGCTATGTAGGCAACAAACCCACACCATGTCTTAGTCTGAAGAAAAGCTATGTCAAATAAATTCTTAGTGACAAATCTGCAACAAGCACTAGACTGCCTCTGATTTTTTTCAGAAAGCATAGTTTATTTTTTTTTGTCAAAAGAAACTGCTGAGCATGGCTAAGACAGCAAAATGTCCGTGTCACCCAGAGCCATCAGCGCAGTCTACCTGTCCTCTGCCGACTGCTTGTTTTCAGATCATTCTGCATATTTTTGCATAATGAACATGCTACAGTTTCTATCAATGCATTTTCAATCTGGAGATTTTAAATCAAAATACCTTCTCTCTTCTACCTATGACAAGCTTCCTTCCAAGCTATTATCACCATGCAGGTAAGTGCTGGGTTATACAATTAGGAATAACTAATTAAGCGAAGCAGGTAACAGTGCTGGAAACACACCAACTGTGTGCATTTGAAGAGAAGTGTTGCATCCTGTTTAACTGGGAGTGCACTGAGGAATGCAGTAGTTTGTCTGTCTCTTGTCTTTCTGTCAAGATTGCTTGGCTTTCTGAAAGATGTATTTTGAACACAGCCTTTTGGACTCAGCAGTGGAATCGGAGTCTCGTACATTTTTTGTGCTACTGTACTGCCACGAGAGCGGTCACTGTCCTCTGCCACCTTCTGAATAGTGCCTGGGAATTGTTTGGAAGATTGCAAGCTAACGTGGGCTGAAAGCATGTCAGGGACCATTACAGAAGCCTAACTCTATAGATTATTACAGTCCAGTGTCCAGGAACTTTCCCTGACCTTTCACTAGCACAAATACAACCTGTAGGTTAACAGAATTTAGCTTCTCAGACTTTGTGCTCAGAATTCCTGCCTGAAGGTTGTTAGAAATGTATGAATTACTATTTTAAAAAGAGGCTGTATTTTGAAAAATTAAGCTTGAAAGCTCTTTGAGGGTACTTTAATATTACTGCTCCCTACATGTGAGAGGTGGGAAAAAGCAGCATGTTATGCTACTTCCTCTGCTCACATCTCAGGATTACTCTCCATGAGTATGTGAACCACTTTTAAAGCAGATAGACAATGTGTTTCCTAATGATTCATAGAAAAATTGGAGCATACTGGAGCATCAAAATGAAAATGCAGCAATGTTAAGATATTCAATAGAAAATGTAACTTGTCTATTTGATTAAAATTGATGACCACAAATTGGTTTGTATCCTAAAAGCATTAATTTGTCAGACAAATTGTTGCTTCATGGGGGACTGCAGTTTTCTGCAGATTAGCCTCATACACATATGGCATGGGCTTACAGGAATTGCAAATCCTATGTTTCCTTCAGGCACTGACTCTTGGAAGAGGGAAGGAACTGAATGAAGAAAAAAGGCAGCATCATTGAATGGGGTTTGAGAGTCAGTGGATGGCTATTTCTACAAGCCAGTGTTAGGCACTTCACTGGTCCAGTAATGGGGACAGCCTGCACTGGCTCTCACAGCGAGCCTTCTGATTTCAAAGGCACCTAGGGAGCTAACTTAGATACTGAAATTTAGGTATACATGTTCTGATGTGTTTTACCTCTCAGTCTGCTGTGGAGAATTGAAAAGTGACTTCTTTCTGTACCTTTTACTGTTTACAAGATGGAGATAAAACTACTGACCCAATTTCCAATGACATTCTAGAAATAAGGAAGAATTGTTTAGATACTGTACTGATAAAGCCACTGCACACGTGGGAATGACAGCAGGTACAATACTTGTCTCTGCAGCACCCTCAGTGTGGCTGGATGATTTCAGACCAACCTCTAAGGAGAGCTGTGAGCATTTTAAGGCAGAGTTCTTTGATCACTGTTACACTTGCCCTTCTCTGATTGTATATGAATGAGATAGGGTGTGTATTTGTCATTCTTTTCTAAGTCTTTATTGGGATACTGGTAAAAATGGAAGAATTAAAGGCACTGAAAACTCACATTTATAACACACCCATACACAAACAGAAGCAGTGAGGGCTTTCTTTGCCTTACCCAATGGCCTGAGTCCCCCAAAAACTTGAAGGAGACCACATGTTTGCATATCCAGGTCATCTGTCTTTAAATCTATTAGCTATGGTGAAATTTTGCAATATTTTTCTTATTGGTTACAATTTAGATTGAGGCTCCCCATGGATTTTTTAAAAGACACTAAATCTTAGGCAACTTCATTTTTCCTGAATGTATGTGTGGAAGGTCAGCAGGCTTTTGCAGTTCACTGCTGGGTGCCTGCAAGCCTGGGAGAAACGGAGTTAGATGAAGAGATTCCCTCTGCAGCTTTGCCAACCTAATGTCTCACCCCAACTTTTATTTTGTTTTTTCTCTCTCAGTATCTCTTTGCTCAGTATTGCCAGCCAGAAAAACAGGCTGAAGCTCACTAAGATGAAGTAGCTAGGTCATACTGCAGAAAGTGCTGATGTGAGGTGTTTCTTAACAGGTTGAGCTGTTTTCCCACATAATCCTGTGGATGTGCTGAAACAATAGATTTTTTGTTAATGTATGTCTGTTTATTCATCTTGGACTAGGGCTATGGATGCACAGAATAATTTTTAATAGTGCAGGATTTAGTCTTTCCCGTCCTATTTATTCAAAAATAACTTGCTATATTATAACAGTTAATAATTCCCACTATTTCAAGGTATTATTTCAGATTATATCAAACAAAAACGTGGTATGAAGCAATCTGAAACTTCACTGTGTAATAAAATGCCATAGGATTTAAATGCTGTGCTAAAGGAATTACACATTTACAGTAAGAAAATTATAAAACAGAGGATGGCAGGTCTGAATGGTTTTTTGAACATAATTCTACACTGACCAGGTAATGTAAAGATTTGCCTTGATTTAATTTTCATATGCATGCATTAAGTGGAGTTTTAACTTTTTATGATGGAAAGACTCCAAGAAGAAAAAAATGTGGTTAGAACAGAGAATGAGTCAGGTAATTTCTGCATTTTGTGTGGGGATTTAGAAGGCAGGAAATGGACTTGAGAAAGTTAATTCTCAAGTGAAAGGCTTCATGATAGGCCAGACAAGCATTATAAATTGTGACATAAAAATAGGAAAATGGGAAAGGGTGCTAGAAATTTCATTGGCAACTATGTGGAGTCTTGCTTTAATTCCAAAAAAATATGAAAAAACCCTCCAAAACCAAATTGTGTTTTGTATGTAAGAGAAGGATAGTCCCCATTCATGCCTTTTGGGAAACTGGTCTGTTTTCTACCTCAGCATCTAATTCCTACATTTAGTACCTAATACCTACCTTTTCTACCTTAGAACACCTAATTTGCTAATACTTTCTGCAGTACCATTTTCCTGTTACAATTTTATTTTTATCCAAGGATCTGGAAGAACTTGACAGGCATCCGTGAATTTAACTGCATGATGGATCTCTGAGAGGTAGGTTGGTACTGACCCTGAGATATCTTTATAAAGAGAGAAACTGAGGCACAGAGAACCACAGAAAACAGAGGACAGAATTCACAGGGACAGTGAACCATGTGTCCAGTAATATCCTCCAAAGAGCTGGCACTTTTCAAATACCTTGGGACGCTAATAAAAGATTTTTAGTATACACCAGGCTGACAAAATACTAAGAAATATTGGTATGACATGTTTACTATTGTTTTGCTAACTCTGTGGTCTGTATGGGATAACTTCCAGCAGGACACTAAAGGTTTGTTTTTCAAGACATAGGGGTTGGTAAGAAAATATTAGAGCCCATACATACAGAGCAAGAATTTTTGGAATTCTTTTGGAGATGATATTTTTGTGTTTGGTGGCAGTTTTGCATTAATATATCTACTTTAATTTTATTTTTCTGGTTTTGCATATAAAAGTACACATGTAAATAAAAGCTTGCTTTGCCAAAATGCATTTAGAATTTTAGCCTTAGTGATTACCTCTAGTGAAGAGACAGCTATTGATTTTCTGGGGACAAGAGTACTCTTATTATGTAGAGGTTACAGTCCTACAAATTCTCATAATATCACAAAATATTTTTTCCATTATAAGTTTGGTAGGAAGTCTGAATGGAAATTTTGTTGCAGTCTCTTTCTGTGACCTTCCAAATGATTCTGTTTAATCCTGCATTCTTTGTCTGAAGTATTAGTTATGCAAGATGCCTATTTACAAAAGTTCAGTTCTTTATTTCTGGAATATACAAATGATCTAAACTTCATGTGCAAACAGATTTTGATTGATTTCTGTAGTTCATTCTTATGTCTACCATTAGAGATTAGCAGTCACATAGTTAAAGTCACCTTTTCCAAGTAAATATGGTTATAGAGCTCAAAAGTATTCTGTTTGAAAAAGGCTTCTCATAATCTTACACAAATAGCTTTATTTCTCACAAGGCTCCCATTATCTTCTGCAGTAATTACACCATAGTGCTAGTTTTACAGGAAAACTTCATTTTTTAAATACATTTCATATTTTAGATAAAGCTAGAAATCATTCAAGATACTTGAACTTCAGGTTACTGTACTGATAAAATATAGAGATTTACTTTAAGAAGTTTCACAACAAGTACAGCCTCTGCAGTGCGAACTGCAGCAGTTGTGGCCTTGCCTGCTCATTGCCTTGAGCTCAGATGTTCAGATTGATGCCAACCACCAGAAAGTTCCAACAACCTCAGACTGACAAAAGGAGTTTATTGCTCAGTGTTTACGTGTTTTAAAAAAATGGTCGTCTTACTTCTGGCGTCTGCCCATCCTATTTTTTCTTTAATGTTTACAGCGTAAAATATAGAGGATCCACAGTTTCAAGGGAAAAGATAAAAGACCTTGTGTCATGACATGGTGCTCAAGCTATCTCATTGGAGCCATTGGAAATTTGTTGTTTCTTTCCACTGTTGTCACTGATGTATTGATAAGTCTTAGGCACTGAATTAAATTCAGCTCATAGTCACTCCATACAGAAAGCACTTCAGATGCTATTTTTTTTGTGGGAGGTGATGGAGTGAAAGCAGACTAAAAGTACTTAAAAGAACATGTACTATTCCTCATTAAAGTGTTTTTTTAAAAATTTAGTAAGAGTGACTTGTAACTTGTAGGAGCTATATGCAGTTAGCTTTGACTGAGTTACATGGGCAGTGTGGCAGAACCACACAAGTCTGACATATGGGGAATCATGAAAATCTCACATGCTGTCTGGGTTATTAATGTATCCTGTTGAGTTTCTGTAAAAACTCTTCCGTATAACTTGGTATGTCGGACTGTCAAAATGTTATTTAAATACTACTGACAGATGGAATTTAGGAGACAGGCGTCCCTTAAGCAAGATATCTGGCACTCAGTAGTTACTGATAAAGCTTTTAATTATTTTATGTCTTAGTAATTCAATTTCCAGTAACTCTAACTGTAATTTCCCCCCTAATTGTAATAAAGTAAGCTTGGGAAAAAAAAAAAAAAGAAAAAAGAGACATCTTTCCCTGGGAATTTCCAGCTAACAACTGACACTGTTCTCCATGTGGAACTCCTCTCTGCGACTCCCAGCTGCAGTTCGCAGCTGGAACTGGTCACAGGGCAGGACACAGACTGACACCTGTGCTCAGTGGGACGTATTAGGAAGAGCTGTGCTGCCACAGCAAGTGCTTGAACATTAAGGAGCTCTTCCCTTAGATTCCAAACAATGGCTCAAAAGGCACAGAAGGAACAACACACGTTGTGGCGAGTACTTTGAGGTGAGTTTTAGGTCCATCACACTGACACCTCTTCCCAATGAATTCAGTTTGCACTATTAGTTAATTGTCCTTCTAGTCTGGGGCTTCACTGCTGGCATTCCCAGCTGAGGGCATCCAGGTGGATTTGCTCACACACAGTCAGCAGGATGATGTGTCTTGATTAAAACTCATTTGAATAGCTTTGCTTTGAGTAAATACAGCTGCGAGGTAAAAGTGCAGGCACATAATCTTGTCGGTGAATTATTAAGTATCAACTTTTGCTGCTGAATAAATACAAATAAAATACTTGGGAGAAGAAAAAAAATTACTGGTCAAAATGTTAGAAATTCAAGATAAGGCACTGCTTTAGCAGAGTAAGGCTGACAGCATCCAGGCAGAGATTCATTGCACTACCTGAGGTTTGCTGAGATTGTTCTATATAAAACAAATAGGTTTTGCTTCATAAACAAGAGAATTCCCTATAGAGGGATTGTTATTTGCCTTTGTATAGTCATGAGGGAATAATAAAAACATCCCTTGAGTCCTAATCCAGCATTAAAAAATATATTGTAGATGTATTTTGGTTTGAATTAATGATAGTGAAGAATTTCTGTGAAAGGAATTAAATATCATACTGTCCAAAATATATAAGCTTCTATAATATTTTCTAGCTGACTAGCCCAGGAAAATATTCAAGCATTTAGTAATGTATTTTGCAGCAAGGTCACTCAATTTCTGTTTTACTTGTACACAAAATATTTCCAAATCAGTGCACTTCACTTTGGTATTAGTTACACAGAAATTACTACTATTTATGTCAATAAATGAGGAGAAGGGCATTAATACAAGAAATTGGTGTTTTCATGGAGTTACTAGGACAGAAATGAATCCAGTGAATGCAAGTGAAATAGTGTTGTAAGTACTGGGACTGTTGGCTTGGTTATCATAAATGATAAGCAGTAGGGGAAGGCAGTGTTGTATGTAATATTTCTCTTTTCTACTGAACAGGGACATAAGAGGTTTGTAGTGGAGACAATGCACTTGCTGTTCTGACCTGTGTTTAACGTTACCTTGATTTACCAGCATGATGCAATTTGCCCTTTCAGCTTTCCTCTAGTCTTTTCTTGGCTTCTAACATTCTCTTGCAGAGGATTGTTTCCAACTGTAGCCTGTTCAGTGTCTTTAAATATTGATTCTTCTTCTTCCCAAATCAGGACACACGCTAACCTATTTCTTTCACTGACAAGTACAAACTTCTTTGTCTTTTGCTTTCATTCTTAGTGTGGGTAAAAATGGTTCTTCTGTGTTTTGCAACTGATTGAATAATCTTATTAAATTTTAATGTATAAGGAAGAGAGGAGTTTCTTATCTGGAGCCTTGTCTAGATTACTGTTAGAATTGTTTTCAGGCTTAGAGACTGTCACTCACTGTTGTGTTAATTGGACTGTGAAAATTCCCATTGCCGGGAACTTTTTGAAAAAATGTTAAAATAGAAGTATGTTTAACTACCTCAGAGTAGGAAGACTACATTTTGCTTACTACAATTTAGAGATAACAACTCCAGACACAGAAAAGTGAATAGATTTTCAACTTGTTCCTGTTTTGTGGCCCAGGTGTTTCCTAGAAGTTGATCATAATTCCCCCCCCAAGACTAGAGGTGAAATCCTGGTTCCTCCAAAGGCAATGGAAACGTTTGCACTGTAAGATCACTTTGTGCCATATATAGCAAGAGGCTGCTCCTGCCTGGAGGGCTTTTCCTTCAACTCCTCCAACTGCCACTTTTGTCCACTGTAAGTGAACTGAAATGCTGTGTTGGGAACAAGAAGATACTTTTAACTGATTCTTTGCTGTGTTTGTTTGCATGGGTCCTGAATTAGCTGAACTATCCACAACTATAATTTCAATTTTCATTATAATGAAAAGCTTTGAGCAGTCTGGTCTGCTGGAATATCTTGAGCAACTGATTGATAGTACATTCCCAACACTTAATTCTTTAAGCTAAAGCTAGATGCTTTTCCAGAGTATACAGTGTTCTCATTCAAATGACGATCTTGGAGATCATTTCTGTGAAGTCCATCAGCCTGAATTATGTTACAGTTCATATGACATGACAATAAATGGATCCTTCCAGCTTCAAAATCTGTCAAGGTATTAGAACACAATGTTTTTTGTAAGTTCAAGTGTGCTCCAAATGTCAAAAAACATTTACTGGTTTTACTATTAGTTGTGTACCTCCACATATGTTTATTTAAATTCTTGTCATTAGAACAATGTCATAGTTCAGAGGGAGCTTCTGCCTGTTTTTGTCTCCATCTACTCATGAACCATTTGTATAAAGGTGAGAACATAAACTAGTTAAAATTTATGTATGATCAGCTTCATTGTTCATGTTAATATGAGGCTGAGGTTCTAGAATAGCTAACATCTCCTCATTTCCCTTACAGCTGTTGTTAAACAGGGTTGGAATTTAATTTAGAACTCTCTTGTGTTTTCACCTTTCTCCTTTGAGATCAACCACGTGGAAAATTATGAAATAAAATACCTTGCTTGCAACAGTGAAGAAATTTTCAATAAAATGGAAAACATTGAAACAACTTTACAAAATGTCTAAAACTGTTTAAATGAATTACAAATGGTATCTAAATGAAATTTTAGAAGAGACTGTCTAGACGTACCAAAAAAGAACATATTAAGTGAAGCTCCACCACTCAGCAGAGTAGAGCAGAGTACCACTCTAATCAAAGAACACTTAATTCATTCACTCTTCCACATATCAAATGATTAACTTGAAAAAAAAGTCCTTCCATGAAAAAGAAAACATTAAGCAGATATTTTTTTTGTAACCAGCAGAAGTTTCCTGCGAGAGAAATACGTGTTTGCTTTGGAGAATAAACCACAAGTAAACAGGAAGTGGTGGCTGAGGGCTGGTTTATGGCACCTTTAGTTCAAGAAAAATCTTACTCCATTAGGAGCACCATTAAATCCAGCAGTGTTACTTTCACAAAAAGCTCATATTACGTTCTTGTAAGTTGTCACAATCTGACGCTACAGGAATAGTTTATGAGACAGCAATGAAATGTTTCCCTGTGGCTGCTCCTCTGCACATTCATAATACATCTGAAATACCTTTTTTTTTTAGATCTGTATCTATTCTTAGCTATGAGGGTTTGATACGGAATTCACACATCCTGCATCGCTGATGTTTTGAATGGTTTTGCTCCTACTGCTCCCCAACTAAAACTGTCTGTGTGAACAATCTCTTCACGTAGACCTAAGCACCGACGTGGTCAAAAGGTTAATATGTTGCCGAGAAGGAACAAAGGGTTCCCCGAAGGTTATGAGCCTCCCTAAGGACTTTGTAGCAGCCACGATACCTATACTCCTTTTAGATGGTAGTATTTGGCAACACACTTGCATGCTTAAATTATTAGATCCGCAATTTACATTCCCCTAGTTTGCTCTCAGAGCCTCACTGTTCTGAAGCAATCTACTGCTCTGTGACAGAAGATCCAGATTTCACTGCTCAGCCCCTGAGTGTCTGGAAAGGGTCCTCTTTTCTTAAAGGTGGGAAATCATTCAGATTCCTGTGCCTTATAGTCTTTCCCGCAAGCTTCGTGTCCCTGACTCCCTTTTGCGTTCAGTCCCTTTACCGCAAAATACAAAATCCTCTAAGCACTTCCTTCCCCCCCAAACTTACCTTGCAGTATTTTGGTAGCATGATATTAAGCTTGTACTGGACTTTCTTCCCTGGAGCTTGGCATCAGAGTCCAAACGAGGTCATTGATCTAAGGAAGGGCGGTGGTCTCATCCTATTCATCGCCAGGGACGGCCGCCCGGCTCGGTCCCGTTCCCTTGTCTCCGCAGCCTCTGCCTGGGAGCAAAGCTCAGGGCTTGACAGCAGGACCGCTAATGGTCAGGAGGGTACAGCCCGAGCAGTGCTGTGTCAGTAGCAGGAAGCTTTTACTGTGCCTGGATTCCTGTCAGTGCTACTAATTCAATCACTTACATATGCAATAAATTCACATGAAAAATTAACAAATACCTAGCCGGCAGCAGTGCCCTCTGTTTGTTCTTTTTTCCTAAAAAAGTCATGGAGCTTTCTTTTAAAATGATTGTGTTTTATGGTTTCCGGATGTTTTCAGTGTGTTCTGTATTTCAAGCACTAGGTGAAAACAAATTTCTTTTATTCCTAAATAGTTTCTCGATATTAATCCATGACATTATGTTATTTAGCTGTTCTTATGTATTATATATATTATTTATATTTCTAAAATATATTTTTTTTCTAATATCTTCCATCATGTTCTCTTCTAATTACATCTGTATTATCCCTTGAACTAGAAGGGCCTCTGTGGATGTCAGGGAGGGGTACATCTTAGTAGCTTGCAGTGATCTACTCCACTCAACACAAGATCCATTTGATTTTATTCTCTTTTCCATCGCTAAGATCCATTACAGATTATTTCTGATATCATTAGTAGTAATAGCTCTAAAGGCAGCACAGCATAATGAGGAAAAAGGAATCAGGACTCTTTTCTCCTCCTAAACAAGAATTCCTAGGGAATTGAGGTCCAAGTATCACATCTTTCCTTATTAACTCTTTTGAGAGATTGGTGATCTTCCCTGGAGAACAAGTTTAGCATTCTATGAGCAGTAGCTTACAGCTCACTTAGTCTAATGACAAAAAACTGTATTCAAAACTGAGAACTATTTACAGCAAAAGCTATAGCCTTTAATAGCAGGTTTTGTTGAAACTGTCTTTCCTAACATAGCTTGAGAAAAGAGAGTGGACGTGAATGCATTTATCCTGCCCATAGGGCAGGCTGAAATCTACACCAGCTGTTAAAGCAGCTGGTGACCACAGTGACATCTGGGATGTCCTTGGTATATTCCTTCTCCTGTAGAAGGGCTCCAACAGCTGGAGCCGTGTCTCATGGCTGTCTCAACTGGCTGACCCCCTCTCACAGCTGCTTTTTGACTCTCTAATAAACTGAGAATCACATGGGCAAGGATGTACTTCAGGTAATATAAAGGCATTAATCTTAAATTCTGGTGTTTGCTAAAGTGTTCTACCTGAATGCAGTTATGGAGAATAAAGTATCTCAATTGTCTTGAAAATATCTGAGACCTTTAATTCTTTCATCAGGTATCAGTCTTTGAGAGGTTAGCTCACAATGTTCTTCAAAGTTTCCACTTGATGTGTGAGCTAATTACTGTGTTAAGATCTTCTCCATGCTCCAAGTAGTGTTCTCTGTTGTTTCTAACAGTACCCTCCCCCTCTATGGCCTTTTTCTCAGTTATTAAAACTGGTTTTACTGCTTTGAATGAACTCCTTTGCTTCATACCTTTTCAGAACTGAAAAGCTGTATCTTGAAAAGATGCTTTGAAAATGCATCAGTATAGTAGTAATTTATTTCCATCCAGTTGCCCAATATCAGTCTGTTCCTTGTCCTCTTCTAATTACCATATCATGTGTTATTAAACTTACTGACAACGAATAACCTTGTTTTAGAAAAAATGCTAAGTCCACTACGTTATTTATCTGGATTATATATGAAAAATGAAGAAACCAGAATAATCTTTCACTGTAAGCAACATAGAGGCTTTTCAAGCAAAGCAGCAATGTTGGCTTGTTACTGAAGACTGTATCATTTACTGTGTGACCCAGTGGAGCAAACTGATTTGAGGAAATCTAGAGTGTCTCACTATTCCATTTAATTTATTTCTTTTCTTACGAATTTTGCTTATACAACAGTTATGCATTAATGCATTCAATGAATTGCATCACAGTTGATTAGCCAGACTGGGATTAGACTGGGACACTCCAGTGCAAAAAAAATTTGTTGCAGTTTCATGGAACCAATGGATAAAATCACAGTGGGTTCCTGTGTTTTCTGCTAAAACTTGTTCAAACAGCTCCACTCTGAAAACTCTGACCACTTGTTCAGTCTCTGAGCCTGGTTCAGAATTGGGTTTTCCTCCTCCTCACCCCCAGCTGTTGAGAGTTCAATCATGCCATCCTGCTCTCCCTTGCCAGTGCTGTGAGCTTTTACTGGGCAGGTCATTCCCAACTGGACTTTGCTTCAGAGTTCCTTTATTAGTTTTAGCTTTACTTATCCATTTATCATTCTCAGTTACTGTGGTACTCATCTATTTCTCTTCTATTCCATGAATCATTGTTCTGTCTTTGTCTTATCAGCAATATCCCAGAAAGAAGAGTTAAAATTACTTGGCCATGTTTCCATGTTTTGAATAGAAACCTCTTGTATTTAGGATTGCATTATCAATATATGTATCCCAACTCACCTGCCAAATCAGTTATGAGGAGGGCACTAAATCCTGTAGTATGCTAATATGCCATAATTTCTGTGTGAAATCTGGCAAAAAAACTTGGATTCAAATCTAAAAGTTATTATTAAAATGACTTTCTATTTTTATAAGAATAAAAAATTGGCCAAGGAATTAAAAAGTGGTCTCAATAACAGGATGAACATGTGCTTCTATATGCTTTAATACATCTGGATAACATCCTTTGACAATGGCAGTGCTTTTATTCCTGTGTTACTGGTGGAGAAGAGAAGCACACTGACAAGTGCCTTGTCCAAGTTCCTACAAAAAAATCTGTGGCAATGGCAAAGCAGGAATGTAATCCCAGATCCCTCTGCAATACTGCCATAACCACTGGAGGTTACTTGTGGATCCAGAAAATTAATGGACAGAAGTTGAATGTACCACATATGAATGGAGTGTAAACAGTTACAAATCCTCAAAATAAAATTTAGCTGACTTCTATACCAGTTGTTTCTCTGTGTTCAGAGAATGAAGATATCCTTTCTAAGACTACTTTGAGACAATGCTTCCTACTGTGAAATAATTTTTTAAAAATCATGATTGTACTGAAATTAATAGTAACTTTATAATTGATTTCACTAGAATCAGGACCTCAGGATTTCATTGGATGGGGAGTAGATGAATATAAAGTAGCATCTTTGTAAATAAATCTTGCAGTACATGAGTACATGCTGCCATGGTCCTGTGACAGTACCTAAGTATTAATAAGAATGTGACATAGGAAAAAAATCTGCAACGGATTTCTTCTGGAAATTATGCTCCTCATATTTCAGAAATTATTTTTCTGCTTATAAATACAAATTCTGATGGACTACCCAAAACTACAGCTGGAGAAGAACAAATGGTAAATAGATACACTAAATAAAAGCTTCTCCTATTAATTAGTAGAACATGTAAATATAAGTCAGAGCAGAATTAAATGTAATGTCCATAGTATAATTATTTTTCCCTCATGAAAATGATATAATTGAGAAGAAACAAATGACAAGTGTACCTAAAACCTTAAGCAGTGATTCTGCTGCTTTTCAAGAAGTATCAGATAAAAAGAATAAAAAAACTGATGACATAATTTAAAACACCTAATTGTCTCTGACTAGTAAACTTAAGAGTGTTCTGTACACTATTAGCAGGTTTTTGATTGGTGTGTATTTAATTGTCAGCTGAAGTGGGAATGATAATCCAGCAATCATCTTAATGGTTTCAGAATACAACATAAACTAGAATGTGGTTTGTTTTATAAATATCATAGTGAAAAAATTAACAGCACTAAGTTTTGCTTGTAAATGAGTGTAAATCTTTCTTCTGCAGTCCTTATGGACTGCTGTCCAAAAGAATGTGCATTTGAAGCAACTACTTTCCTGCCTGCTGAAACGCTAGGTGGGATTTTAAGTTTTAGTACTGTTGATTTAGCAAGAAAGACCAAAAATTAAACACAGCCTTTTGGCAGTGTTATATTGAAAGCACCATGCAGGCATCAAACTCATCATAGTTGAAGGATAACACTGATTATTTACTGTATATTAGTGTAAACCAAGCATTCTATTTCCCTGTAAATGGAGCTGTACAAAAATCAGTAAAAACTTCACTATTCCTGTGGTTTATATTTGCAATTCTCCAGCCAACTGCAGTTGTCCATGGGCACACGGTGTAGACACAGTTTAGCCATTTGACAAACCTTGGTTTGATATATGTGGTCTCTGTATTCTGTGTCTACCATGTCTGGTTGGCCACTTCAGTAAAATCTACTCTAATTCTGCAAATGGCACTTATACAGGATGGAACCTGAGCATGTTTGCGTGCAAGAATGAGTAGTAAATACTCTTGTTTGTAGATTCACATAAAATTGCTTTGCTTGGTACTTAGCAAATACACAGAATATATATGCAACAACCTGAATAAGCAGGTTTTTCTGTAATGATTAGTCTGAGCTAATTGCTTGGAATTCTATTTGAAATTGTATTTCCGACATTTGTCAGTGACCACTCGAGAAAAAGGCTTTGACAACTTTGACAACTACAAAACACTTTGGAAATAAGTGTTCATTTTTTGTGTACTGGCAGGAAAAAGTATTTAATTCATCAAGCCACCACCTTATTTTCCTGCCCAGAAAATTTAGTTATATGCTTTTGCAAATATTTATCTAGCCAATATCCAATGACCTCACCTATACATCTGTCTGCCTGATACGTTTTGGGATGCTGATCATAGCCATCATGATCTGAGATGGGACAGGAACCCCAGAAATAAGGTCTTGAAGTAGTTTAATGAGCCTGAATCAGCCCAGAACTAATTTTCTGACTCAGTCATTGCATTTATTTCTGTCGCTCAGGGGAGAAAAGAGAGCTGCTGGTACTATGGAGAAAGAGCTGTGTCCTGGCTTTGCTGAGGTCAGGGAAAATATCCCTCCAAGTTCTGATGGGTTCTAGTTTAGATCTCCATGCACACATACTTTGAAATTTTATTGAAATAAATTTAAGCTTACTGTTACACAGTGTTAACACAGCTGGTGATTTCAGTCCCTCAGTGTTTGCTTGCAGGAACATGAATACAAGATGGTGAAAAGCTTCAGTGTTTCTAGCATGAACCATTGAGTTTAGCTGTATGGGGGAAATACATTTCCTCTGATTATTAAGGTTTCATAGGAAGCAAAAATATGAGTTCAGCTGAGTGGGAGACTTGATAAGGAAGCTGGCAGAGAGTATTCAAACTATAGAGCTCAGCTCTATAAGTACTCAAAATGATGTTTTGGACTAGGCAAAGTGAGATTAATTTGTCACTGCCTGTGAGTGTGGCTAAGCGTGAGCTCTCTTAGCAAAAGGTTACTGAAGCTGTGAAGACACTCAAGCCCTCCACAGCCACAACAGGAAAACTTCTGACTTCTTGAAGTTGAGTATTTTGGTCTTTCTGAACAAGACTCAGGGTTTGTTTGTGCTGAAGTCGGAGACATTTGAGAAGACTTCTGAAAGACTTCTGAACATGCCTTCAAAGAGTGGACTGAGAGAGAAACTCATTAATTTGTATAAGTATCTGAAGGGTGGACGTCAAGAGGATGGAGCATACTCTTCCCAGTGGTGCCAGGCAATAGAACAAGAGGCAGTGGGAAGAAACCAATGCACAGGAAATTCCACCTGAACATGAGAAAGAACTTCTTTACTGTGCAGTGACTCCACACTGGAACAGATTGCCAGAGTGGGTATGGAATCTCCCTCACTAGAGATATCCCAGCACCATTGGGATGCAATCCTGTGCCGTGTGCTCTGGGATGATCCCGCTGGAGCAGGGTGACCCATTGTGTTCCTTTCCAACCTGACCCATTCAGTGATTCTGTAAAGACAAGGAAGGTGTTGTTTCTGGGTTATAGAGATTCAATCTTTTGGTCTCATAGGCAGCATGTCATACCAAATCTCTCATAAATTTATCATATTTCATCTTGAAAGTAATTAGGTTTTTTGCCTTTGCTATTCCAGTTGGAAGGCTATTGGAAGTCTTGATTGCTCTAATGATCAGAAACCTTCTTCTAATTTCCAACCTAAATTTATTCACAGCCAGTTAATATCCATTTGTTCCTGTGCCAGTTTTGTCCTTAGCTAATTTAAGTTTTTCCATATCTGGTGTTTATCTCCCTGATGCATTTACATGCTGTGATTATGGTCCTGCTGAGCTGTCATTTTGCTTAACAAAATAAACCAAAATCTTTTGGTCTGTTCTCTTAAGACAGAGTTCTCCTTCATCATCCTTCTTTGGACCTGTTTCCATGCCTCTCTTCTGTACAAGATTCTCAACTGAAAATATGCTAGTGCCATTGTTAGCTGGCATTGGTATTTTCCCGACTATTCTGGAAAAAAACTCTTCTAAACTAGAAATGCATCTATCTTTTTTTATGGATGTATTATATTGATAACTTACAGCCATCTTGTATTTCAAAGTCTTTTTTCTTAATAATTTCTAAATGATAGTTCATGGTTTAGGGCAGGCATTTTTCGTTATTGATGACCAGCAGGATATTGTGCTGTTAAATTTAATCATATTTGTATTGTTGAGCACAGATAGTTCCCTCCGTATGGTGACCAAAGCTCATCAGTACTGGTGATGTTTCCCAATATTGACGATGTTTCCCAGCACTGAGTAATCAACCAATGTAGTCACCATTTTCCTGTTTCTGGAACATTTATGTGTGAAACATCAGACATCAGTTCCAACAGTCATCTGCAAAGACTCTCCCTATTAAACTTCCCTCAGTCTGACAGTCCTTCCCTTAATGCTCTATTTTTCATTTCCCCATGAATGAATTTCCTGCTCTCTTTACAGATTTACTACTATTTTTTACTTTCTTCAGCTTCAATAATAATTTCTTTTGTGGCACCATAACAAATGCTTACCAAAGTTCATATAGATCAAGTCAGTTAAGCCTCCCTTGACTAAAGTTATGATAACAGAAAGTGCTGTCAAGTTAGCCTGACATTATCTTCTCTTGATAAATTCAAATAGCATTTTTTCAATTTTTTTTTCAATGTCTGTGTATGTTTAATTTTCCTTAAAATGTGTTCCCTAAAACCTTGAAGATTATGGATAGCCATGTGACTATCTGGGCTGTTAGTTGTCTTACCATTTTTATCAGCTTATCTTAAATAAAGATATATTTATTCTGTTCAGATTCGTAACTAGACTGTAACATATTTTATACCAAGTCTTCAATTTATATACCAGTTTCATCAGCAGTTTGACACAGCTTACATAGAGTACCTCTGCATAAGCCTTTGCTTCACACATTTGTAATAGCTGCAGAATTCATACCCTCATAACCATTTTGTGTTTGCACCATAAATTAGGTTATCCATAATACAAATGCCATCTGAGTATGTTTTTCTTCATCATGTAACTGAAAACCTTTCAATTTTTTTAAAATATACTTTTAAGGTCTAAATAAGCTTTATTTTAGGCAACTCGTACTTTTTGCTTCTGCCTTTGAGGAACACTTTATCTCCACTCCCAGTGTGTTCCTGGCATAGCCTTAACAATTTAACAATTGAAAATACTAGTTCTGAAGATTCTTACAAAATTTTTCCCCACTTTTTTTTTTTGTGTCTTTCTTGAATGGCACATAATCTTTTATTGTGAGTGCTCCAAAGTGTTCTTTCACTATTTCCTTGTAGTATCCAGATGTTTTCTAATAATTCGGATTTGTTTTATTGTACAGGTTCAGGCAATCCTATGCACCCCTTCCAGTTGTATATACCTTGTCACATTGTGTACATTACCTGGATTGAGTACAGTGGTAATATTAACAATGCTTTCTGCTGTTCAGAACAAATCCAGCACTTCCTTCCTAGTTTCCATTCTTTCATGTTCTTATTCTCTGTTGTACATCATAATTTTCTTCTTTTATCTAACATTCTTCCTTGAATTCCTTTTTCAAAGCCTTCTTAAAATTGTCCTGGTTCTTGAAATGTGTGTTAGACAACAAATAGCAAAAGATGAAAGATCTTGTCTACATATGAAACCTGCAACTGGAAAACTATATTCCTTGTTCAACTTGCATGAACAGCAACAGAAATAACCTGTCACGTTGATGAGACACATGTCAAGCCATATTTTTTATTTCATTAATCACTTATTTGACATTTCTGTCATTCCTCCTATGACAATAGTGTCCAAGGCCATAGTGAAGACTAAGGCCATCCTTCTACTTAACATAAATAATAAGAATCTGTTCTTCATGTAAAATACCAAATACAGACTTCTTTTTCAGATCTTATTAGCATTTTAAAAGGTTCTGACAGTTTATTGTCATATTAAAACATAATGTTTACTCTCAGTTTTATGTAATACTCAAAACCACTCAAAAGGTTCTATTTATTACAGTCTTTGCTCTTTCCTGTATAAATACTAGCAAAGTTGACTTTAGTAAATTCTATGAAGTTAAACTCTAATATTCAGTGTCTTATTAAGAAACATATCCCTGTATTTCAGGGTAGGCTTTAAAGGGCAAGAATTAGCTCACAACTGATTTTTTACAAATGGTGAATAAGAGTTTCTGAACCTTTTTATTAATACATCTACTAGTTAGAAAATGTTGAATTTGAAAATTTGTTTTGCGACAGCTTTCCTGCCCCTATCCAGGACACGCTGTATTTTCTACTCGACACTGTAGCTTTGGAACCTGATTGGTGACATTGGAAAAACAGGGATTAATGTGAAAAAGGCTTGGAAGAAAATTATTCTGTTTTTTACATCAGTGTAATTTCCACTTAAATTCACTCAAGTACAGGTAAGAGACAGCTGACTCTAATGTTGGTAAGGCAAATTTTAAAGTTTGTGTCTTCAGGTTTTGAAAACTATTGAAGTCTAAAAAGCCAAATGATTGATAATAAATGCATGTCAAAATAATTCTGAAGTTCTCACTTCTAAATGCCAATGGATAAGAATATTTGAATTTCTTTTATATTATCTCTTAACAGAAAACCAAGTCTTAATATAACCAAGAAAGATCATCTGAATTAATTGCACAGCACTTTTCTTATCACATATGCCTTTGTTGTTCTAAATGCATAGCTGTTATGTTGCATGCTTATTGAAAAATGCAGTCCAAAGGTGTTGGTAATTTGTACTGTGTTTGACATCCACATTAGGACCAGAGGTGTTTCAAGGAAATGGCAGTCCAAGTTACCAGAGGACAGTAGACAGCTCTGAGATAGGGGAAGCAGTAGAGGGTTCCATATTTTACAGTCACAAAGACTGTAGTGTGGTTCTTTTTCTCTAGGGATTGCCAAAATATAGAAGCATCTGAGAAAAGGGGTTTCATGGACACAGGTCTACCATGCAAACATGTTGTAGTGGTTGTTTATTTAAAGTTTTTCTTGGTGTTTCCTATTGTTTCCTAATCTAGATATAGTGTGTGAGCAGAGGGAGCTGCTGGTAATAGTCCTCCACCACCAGTTTGGTTCTTTTTACTCGTAGCAGTGAACTCCACTGTGGGACATTTTTGCCTTGTAACCAAGTGCTGTTGAGAAGTGATTCAGACCCTGTCGTTTTTAACAGTCATGACCTGGCTGAGCTTGGCTGCTTTACTATTTGCACCATAAAGGAAACCACAGTGCAAATGTGGCAGGAGGCAAAATGTTTCACGAAAGCCTTCGAACTTGGGTAAGGAGGAGAAAATGAACTAATAGGGCAGCGAGAGAACCAACACTGGCAAATCTGAGTGTCGTGATACTCCATGGAGACGTGGAGGAAGAAAATTTAAGGCTTACGTCTACTACACCAACCTGATGGAAATGCAATACAAAATATTTGTGAGGAACTGCAGTAATGCTGAGATGTGTGACTAATCATGCAAACTCTGGGAAAATCACATTCAGGGGCTACTGTTAGACTTTGGATTGCGTTTTCTATTCCTGGGCATAGGTAATCTGATGAGATGTGGATTTTTTTTCCATTTGGGATAATAAGTTTCAGTTACTTGATATTTCAGAATTTACTTTATTTATATGCAAATAAACTACTGGAAGTAAAACGCTTGTACCAATGACTCAGAATTTCAAAAGCCTGAGAGGAAAGCAATGAAATATTATACTGTTCATAGTAATCCTAACCTGGGAGAAGTATCTGCTGAATATGGTCTTTATGATCCTTAGGCATTTTGTTAGTAATGCTATTGGACAATGATGAAAATGCATAACTACAGAAAGTCTCCTCCTAGTTTACATCTCATGGCACCTGATTTGGAAGACAACTGCTTCTTTCAGTTTTGCAGGATCAGCTATTTCTGAAATGAAGTGCGCAAACTTAGATTCTGTGACACAAACACTGCACATAATTCCTGTGCTGAGTAGATTCATTCTAAGTACTATTGCAACGTTTTAAACCATTTTCAATTTTAACTATTGCAAAAATGGTAGCAAATTAAGCTGAACACATGGTTTTAAACAGATCTGGTTTATACATCAACCCCGTTTTGTTTTTTTTTTTAAAGCTTCTGGAAAATCAGCTTACTTAGAAACAAGATTATAAACTATGAATTATTCTACAGCTGACTATGAGATGGAATGTCTTAAAGGGAACTCTTAATTTCTCTATGTGGTTACCTTATTTTTTCCATCCTTTCACAAACCTTGTTCTGTTTGGACAATTCATCCTGATTTAGCTTGTAGACTTTATCCCAACTTTTTGTTCTCCTCCTTTGCATAGTAAATTGTGAAAACAGTGGTAGATTAAAAAATAATACAGCATCATTCTTCAGTAAACAGTGTCTCTTTCATGAAAGCTGTATACTGAGCTTAGACTAACATTTATATATGTCACTGCTTTTGTTTTTCTATGTTTTGAATGAATTTAATTCCAGAATAGAGGGGTGGATTCTTAGTAGGAGTTCTTCTTAATTTACACCGAGTAAAAATGTACCATGTGCCAAGAATTTCTGAGCCTTTGCATGATTTTCTGCTATGTTCTTGTAAAACTGCCTAACAGCTTCAAGGAACACTTCTCTCTACCACTACTACAAATGCTCACAATTTGCACAGTTTGAGAATGAGCCTTTGCCAAACACAGTATATCAACTACTTTCTCTGAATGAACTTCTTTCTGTGAAAACGAGATCATTACTTTTAGCTTTTTTCATTTATAAGCAGTTCATAATCTGCTGTTTGAAACTTGTAAAGCTGCTAGTGAATTAACTGGAAAATATCAAGACAAAATGGAAAACATGCCACCATAGACACTGCCCTAGTACCGTGAGTACTTTCAGAAAACGATTGTAATAATAAAAAAATTATTGTTTTATCACAAAGGAATTTTAGCTAGAATAAGTGTTATGATTCACTGACATTACTAGGAATCAGTAAATTCCAGCTACGTGCCCAGATTTTTAGGATTTTGTAGCTTAAAGTGATTAAGTTTATGTTGAACTTAACAGCTGAGTAGAGATTTAATTCAGCATTGAATTCAACTTTACATTGTGCGTAGTCTTTGCAGGCTGTTTTATTAATGTAAAAATGCATATTACTTTTAAAATTTATAACTGATTAATAGCTTGGGATGTATTTATTTTAGGTAGGAATGTAATCAACAATATTACAGTATTTTTAACAGGCTACCAAGTAAGCATGGGACTTGCATCTTCAGTTAATCTCGAGACTGTTCTGCTTCCCTTTTCCCAGTGAGTTAGCTGTGTCTTAAGTGTTGAGAAATCAGTATAAAAATGTTTTATATAAAATATTTAGCAACACTCTTCGGGCACACTAAAACATGTGAAGTCCTTGAGGTTTCACCTTACAAAAATTTCCATGTACATAGTTATTTTTCTGTAGCCCCACTATGATCTTAGATAGTGTTTGACAGCTGAAATCTTACTGAAATGTGAATGATTAATATGGATTGTTTCATGTAAATATGAAATGCCAATGGTAGAAATTTAAATAAAAAAACTCAACACAAGAAGAAAGGGCATGAAGTTGATTGCCTATGCAATTAAAAGTTAGGAGACAGACTATCTGATCTGGAATTTGGCCAAGGCATCATGACTAACAAGACTGTTCTTGTGAAAAAGTGCCAGAGGAACTCTGATAGCCATGTGTGGTCAAGATTTCTGCTTTGTCTAAATTAAGCCATCTTGAAACATAACACTATCTATCATACATAAAATCCCATGCCAACATTTGGCAAAACACTTCTTCTGTTCAAGCATTTGTGCCGGCAAAAGCTGACTATATACAGCATCCAGGCAAACAGTTTTGAAAGCATTTATTTTGAATTTCATAGGAAGCCAAATGCTGCTGAAAATCCCATTCCATGATTGTAATTTACTCTCCATCCATTTCTAGAACTCTCATAAAAATCAAAGGGAGGGCCAGGTACCAGGTATATAATATACTGTAAAAACTTTAAAACATCTTATTGTTGGTTGTTAAAATGACAGAGATTTTATAGCAGTGATTGCGGGTTGAACTCAGCTTATGTTCTGCTTCCATCTGGTCTGCTACTGTTTTGTTGAAGAAGATGGAAAACAACACACATTGGATTGTACACACTGTCCTAAGAGAGAAATACTCTTGCTTTCACCTGTGCAGTTTAGTATTTAGACTTGGTTATTTTGCCTTATCTGTGAATCCCAGGGTGTGCTCCTGTATCCATCAGGTTTCATCTTGTCAGAGCCTACATTTACTGAATTAAACAGGACTTCTTACATAACTGAAGTTGTATGTTTGTAGCCAAATAATCTGTGCATCTCATCTGAAGGTCTCTTCCCGATGCAAAAGCCTCACCTTAAAGGCTCAGGCTTCAGGAAGCAGCTCGTTCTTTAGGACCGATGTCAGTCCCTGCTCTGCTTTAGACAGTTACATTGTAAACTGAACTTGGTTGCTAAATACACATAATCAAAGGCTTAAGCTTGTTATGGCGGTGAAGTAGCTTTGAAAGAGCTCCTGTGACACTGTACTTCTCTGCATCTTATTTCTGTTTGTGATGCTGGCCCTCTCAAAGGCAGCTTTGTCCTTGTCATGTTTTACATGAAAGCGTGTGGTGCCCACGTAGCACAAAAGCTAATCCTACAGAAAGGTACCTGGAAACACAAAGACGGGACGTAACTTGCTTTTAGATATTTTTTATCCGTCTTTGGCATTTGAGCTCAGGACCTCTCTAGTATTTCCGTGTTGTGAAGCTTGATTTTTAAAACAGTAAGAGGGAAATCTAAACTTATGTTTTTGGAATAAACAAAGTGATTTTCTAAGATTCAGGGAAAAAACCCCAACAAACTGAATTTGTACTAAAAACTACAAATGAAGAAGAGGCATTATGGCCTGATGTAGTAAGGTACTTTAATCATTGTAACTTTCAAGAGTGCAGGATCAGGCATTATACCTTGGCACATCATTTTGCACGCACAAAGTTAGAGGCTTAAGTACGCAGGTAGGGTCCAGCTAAACACCAGATTTTATCTCAAAGAAGTGTAAGTTCTGTAAATGCTCAGTGCTTTAAGTATGAGATTATTTTTGTTTGGGATTCCAGGTACTAACTTATGTGTCTGACTTGACCTGCTCAAATTTGGATGGTTTGATGGTTCACCTTAAACAAATAGTTTTCTCTAAATTAGTAGAAGTCTTACAAGAAGTCTTGAATAGTAATAAAGAATCTGTAATGCTTAGAATGTGCCTACATTTTCACTAGCATGGGGTAAGGTACTGTAAGTGGTAAGATATTGTATTTGTATGATAACTTTGATAGTTTATGTTCCAACATGGTTTAATAAACATTATAGTAGATGATTTCATTGCAAAGAAATCCCCTCCTTATTGTCTTTTTCTGACTCACAGTCTCTAACTAAGGATATACTCAATATGAAAATCTCTCCTGAGGCTTTAGGCTTTTTAGGTGTTATCTGAAGAATATTAATGCTTCCTGTTAGGATAGAAATAAAATAAAAAGTTTATTGATGAACTCGGGTGGCTTTTTGTTTTTAACAATTACAAGTCTCCTCAATAGGAATAGCTTTTTTAGTTCAGTACACCTTTTAAGAGAATTCTTAGAATTTGATTATATTTGGAGTAGAAAAATAAAAATATTTTGAAAGAAAAAAATTAAAGGACATCAGTCACTACATATTTGTACGTTTTGACCTTATTTTCCTATTGCAAATTTGATTTCAACCTTTTAATAACTCACAATTTAAAGTGCTGCCAGACATCTCAAGATTCCATTAGATTTCCTTTTATAAAGTGTTGTACATTTGTTGAAACCTTGCAACTAATAACTCAGAGCAAAGAACTTCTGCTTTCTCAAGGGTGTAAATAGCTATTTGGCAACATCCAATTCACTGTCAGTACTTATAGGATCGGGTTTGTGTTTTAACCTTATTATCAGAAATAAACAGTAATACATATATCCCCTCCACTGAGTACATTGTTAAAACCTGTTTGCTCTCCTACTACAAGCAGTATTAGGACACATTGTTTATCACTGCTGCGATCAGATAACACAAACATGAAAGAGTAACTTATCATTCAGTTCTGGGAAGCAGTGCTGAATCAGAGACCTCTTTTAACTCACATATATCATGCACAACCCTGTGTCTGACATGGGCTGAAGTTTAATATCCCTGATGACTACTTCACAGGTAATAAAATGCTGTGCAGAATCACACCAAACAGACGTGGTCAGCTTGCACTTGGTAAAGCTGCATTTTCCCTGTAAACAACCTTAGTACAAACAATACCACATGCAAGGCTGGTGCCACTGTATGTGATAAAAGCATCTGATCGTTCCTGCAATGAACACAAAGCCATATTGGGTTCAAAGCAAAGAACTGAATTTGGGAGATCAGTGTAAACCTTTACTCCACTTTGGCACTTCCTCCTTCTTCAAAACAGACTTGGCTTTCCAAGGAAGAAGGGGAGAGCGGGAGTCAAGGTTAAAGCCATCACGTCCAAGGCAGTTGTATGTTTTTATCAGGGAGAGGCGTATTCTGCCAAGGTGATGTACAACACAAGGATTATGAGACAAGGTTTCTGCCTAAAATGTTGAAGTCGCTTAGCCATGTGTTTGAATTCATTCTACAAAGTCATTCTGGGGCTTAACAAAATTAATCCTCATCCCGTGTTGGGAGGGAAGAATACAAATCCATCACCTTTAAACACAACACACTGTGAGAATCGATGGGTTGAGTGTGGTGTGAAACCCTTGCAGATTTTGCAAAGTAAGTGCTCTGTCTTTTCCCTTATTGTTTGCCCTTCACTTGACATACAGGACGAGATGCATCGAGAGGATGGCAGGAGACATGTGTCACTTAAAGCATGCCATAACAATGTTTGCCCTGGAATACTCCCTTGAATCTGTTTGAACAAGCAGGCATCATACAAGAATCAAAACACACAGAACTTCACCTAGTTACGAAGTTGACAGAACCCCTGTGCCATCCTCCCCCTCGAGCAGCCGCAGATAAGCTGCTCCCTTTGGCCCTGAGCTGGAGTGTCACGGTCACATTGCACCAGGTCACTTGTTGCACAGTGCCAGGGTGTCATGTCCCCTCCGCTCAACCCACTGAAACTTCACAGAGCTACGTTTCAGCGGAGCCCGTTCCGAGGTTTCCCCTCTCCATCCTGCTTGGAGCCGCTTACCTGCATGTGTCCCTGGTACATTCTGCTTTGGCTGCTTCAGCTGCCCCTCAGGCCGACAGGTTGGGTGTCCGCTGGGCTGGGGGCACTTCTCCTGGGCGCTCGACTATAAGAAAGAAAGAAA